>LR750919.1:0-53629 GCA_902729485.2 Mus minutoides
ATATATATATATATATATATATATATATATATATATATATATATATATACACACACACACACACACACACACACACACACACAAACACATACAAAAACACACACAAACACACACACATATACACACACACATATAAAATAAAGCAAACCCAAGATTTTAGTATTTCCTTCCTTTGCTCCACAATCTTTGCATTTACTGAGAGTTTCACAGGGGGTCTTAGACCAACACAGCTATATTCTTGCTTATATACTTTCCAAGAATAGCTATAGCATAGAATGGGATGCAATCTTCTAAGCTGAGGCCTGGGCTCTCTTCCAGGTCTTCCATGAAAGCAGTATGTCCTTTGACACTTTAGCCCAATGAGACATAAAACCCTTGGTGGCTTGACTGTCTTAGTCTCTAGTCTGTAAGGTAAATGGAGCATGCACCGATGAGTGGCCATCTGCCCCAGGAAGTTTTCCTGAGCCTTGGGACTGACTCACAATGAGTCCCAGGCTTGCCTTGGTCCTTGCCAATCTGTAAATAATAAGTTCATAATCATTACACAACAAGCCTGCTGTACAGTATTTTTATGATTGCTTCTATATTTATATTCACAAAGGAGATAATTATGAAATCAGAATCAGTCCTTTGTTACTCAGTCAGAAATTTGCAAGTGCAGGGACTATGAAAAAATGTATTTATTTTAGGTGTCTATTCTTTTTATGGAGAAGGTTAAAATAATATTAATTTACCAAATATTCAGTCTTTAAGGTATCTGTAAATGAAATAACTCCTTTAGGTTACTATACCACACATTTTTTTTTTCATAAGTTTCTCAATTTGTGTCCATAGAAAAATATTTTTAATTTTAGTTTTAAAAGGATGCAAACAAATAAACTCTTTTCAACTTATTTTATACATTTGTTAAATTTCCCTCTGGGAAAAATTTTCAGTGGACATTAAGAAGTGAGATGGAAAGCACTGAGGAGCCAAAGCAGAACGTCCTACAAAGAAAGAGCCTACTACGTGCATTTTGTTTCTTTTCTAAAAAACACATCCCACCAGGTGAAGTACGGCAGAATCACAAATAAGAGAAATGAGATATCTCCCTGAGATCAGGTGAGAGCTATTAATTCAGATTGTAATGGTTCTGGATTGCAATGGTTCCAAGCTTAATTTCCACAGCATTCATAATTTACAACCTTGTCTTTCAGTTTGAAGTATTTCATCCCCTTAGAATAGGAGGTGCAGATTTCATATACACTCATGGGATACTAAATAAACCAACTTGTCATAACTAGATTTTATTCTGGGCTTTAAGACACGTGTAATGTAAATGTTATATTTATTTCCTCTGATAAAAGGATGAAACTAGAACTTTACCCAAGCTTGACAACTACATTGAGTCTATGGAGTCTACTGGAGTCTTATCTGGGCTGAGCTCAGAGACTGTCTATCTCTGTGCTAACTATCCCTAGGCTTCCAGCCTCTGTCTGCTAACCTAAGCCTAGAATCTTCCAGCCTCTGAGACTTAGTGCTAATATACTCACTTTTTCTAGTCCTTTCTGAACTCTGGCTAGCTGGTTTAGCTCAGCTGTTTCTGGCTCAAACTCCTCTCCAAGATGACTAACTCAAACTGAGTCCTCTAGGGTTCTCACTGAATTGCCCTGATTGCCCTCAAACTAACTCTGGCAATTTGTTCGAATCTTCTGGGTCTTTCTTATTTTCTGGCTCATACTATTCTCACCTGTGTCTAGCTTGTTCTCTCTGCAAACTGTCTCTGTAAAAACTATCCTGGTAAAAACTGCCTCTGAACTGAATTCAACCAGTCAACTGACAGCACTGACTCTGAGTTGCTCTTAAGCAGCCTATCTTTCCTGTCTGTTCTCCTGAGAGTTGAGGATAGCCTATCATTGATTCATTATTCGGTCAAATCTTTATCTGATTTGTTTCTTTGTTTACACCTCAATTAGACATTATCATTTGGGATTTAAGCTATGTATATTCCAGCCAGAGAGATTAAAGATGTGTGGCGTGTCTACACTGTAGTTGGTCCACATCCACCTTGATGGTCACTGGATGTGGCCCTGTGCCAGAACAGCCATGTCAGTGAATGGAAATTCCTCTACTAGTTAACTGTTGGATAACAGAGGGAAGGGTGTCATTAGTGAATATATGTATTCTCGGGGGGGGGGGGAGCGGGGATGGCAAGAGGGCAATAGTACAAAAGAATAGTTCATCTCTTATGGAGAAAATGAAATAACTAGTTATCTTTTTTCACTATTTATACTTTAGTATCCTTTATGCCTGATGTATTCATGAAGAATTTGTACTGTAGATTTCTGTGTCAAGTATTGGGGATTGAATACAGAGCCATGCATATGCCGGCAAATACTTTACCACTGAACAATATCCACAGTTATCCTTTTTACTTTTTAGTTTGAACCATGTCGAAGAATCACTTATGTACTGTCAATAAAAAAGCTTTTTATTGACAGGTGATGCTACCTCACAGTACATACATGCCTCTTAGCTAAAGAGGAAAATAGAAAGTGGGACATCCAGCAGACAGAGTTATTCTGGGAAAGAGTCAAGAGCACTAGATACAGCCAGAACTCTCAGGAAGTCTGATGCATGACACTGAGGAGAAAACAACCATGTGGCAGACATAGACCGAAATAAATGGGTTACAGAAGTTACAAGCTAGTTGGGGAATGAGCCAAAAATTATGGTCTAGGGACGTATTCATAAATAATCAAGTTTCAAAAGTTATTATTCTGGGAAGAAAGAGGCTGGGTAGAAAAGTTCCTGGTTACAGAACCAGGACCTAACTAAGCTGACATAATGATCTTGAGTTCACTCTGTATTCCAAGCAGGAGCTTCCTATCTTAGTCTCCTGGGAATGTGGGATGAGAGGTGTGTACCATGGGTCCTATGTGTATTTCATTTTGAAAATAAATGCCAGAAGTCTACTAATTTAAACTGGAACTTTATATGCACAGAGTCATTTATAAGAGGCATTCAGTAAACCGAAGAGCCAGTGACATATAAAAGGGATTTTATACCATAGCAATATAAAAATAGAGAATTGTCTTAGAGACAGTCTCACTATGTTGCTCATGTTGGCCTTGAGCTTGGGGTCATCTCACCTCAAGATCAAGTGTTGGATTGTAGGTCCACTTCACCACACTGGACATCAGAGAATTCTGTTTCTTAGCATCACTCTCAAGACATAATTCACTATGTTTTCAAATTGTCTAATACTTTATTCTTTTTAGATCTCACTCTGTATTCGAGGCTTGCCTGGAACTCCATGTGTGGATTTGGATGGCCTCAAACTATCTCCTTAGTGCTAGGATTAAAGATGTGCACCACCACACTCAGCAATACTCTAATTTTAATCATTTAATCATCTTAGGAGATTAGTTTAGAGACTCTGTGGACTTGAGCATTCATTCCTTTCTGATATATATATCAGACATTATATATATATATATATATATATATATATATATATATATATTTGTGTATATAGCATGAGAGTGACAGCATTTTGGGAGGACATTTAAAGAAACTCTTGCTGGGGATTTTACATTTTCATTATTGCCTTTGGTCTTTCTTCACAGAATATTGTCAATGAAAGCCACAAGAATATTGTGTGCACTGCCTTTTTAAACCTAAATGTCAAAGTTCGACTTAAATATATTACATTATGGAAAATTCTGAAACTTTATAAATAAGGGATTAATTGTTTTCTCTAGAGTATGTAGATAGAGCTGGGTTTTCATGGAAGAGCATCCTTCATTGAGAGAACAGTCAACTGTGTAGAGCAAATGGAAGTGGAAGGGAGGATATGGCAACCGTACCAGCTATCACACTCAGTTTACACAGCTGGAAGCAGTCATTCCAAGAAAGGAGGGTATGCACAGAATTTGCTCATATCATGGGATATTAGAGATACAGACTTCTTACTATCCATTAATTCCTGATATTCTACTACTCCTTCTTTAAATGTCAAGCAATTTACTTCAATCAAATTTCTCTGTTTCAAATGTCATTGCTTCCAAAACAAATTGTCCTGAGAGAGAGAGGGAGAGAGAGAGAGAGAAAGAGAGAGAGAGAGACAGAGACAGAGACAGAGAGAGAGAGAGAGAGGAGAAGGAGAAGAGAGTGGATAGAGAGATCATAAAGAGCTAACTCTACATAAGCATATTCAGTAATCTTATTTTCTATCTTATAACTTCTTCAATGACTGATAATGAATAACTTTGAGCATTAAGTTTATTTTTTTTAATACCAGAGGCTATCTAAGGCTTTCAAGCATCCCAAAATTTCCTTCCCCCAAATTTACCTTTATGAAAAATTTCTTTTGGTTCCTCTCTTGTCCATCTTCTTAGGAAACTGTAATTACCTATAATAAACACACTTGTTTTTCCCTCCTGTACTCTGTGATTTCCAAGACAGCAGGATTTTATATTCTGTCACTGTATTTGCAATCATCAGCTCTTGGAAGATAATTATGTAATTAACAAGCATCAAGCAGTGTCTGTTGAATGGAGTGGCCTGTGCTCCTACCCACCACCTCCTTTTCTATTAATACAAAGCACACTTAGGTGAGTTCCAGCAGTGCTCTAGGCATTTAGACTCAGGCAATTCTGTTAGTCTCCTTTGTAGTATGTTCATATGAAGGTACTCTCGCCAGTGTGGGAAGAAATTGGAGTATAGGTTATAACTTTAGATTGGAATTTAACCTAAGATGGGCAGTTTTTTCTTTTTTCACTTCTTGTGCAGTTAGAAAGCTGTACTGGTAAGCTCAGTTTCAGTTTTAACATTTTATCACCTACGTAGAAGGAAGACAGGCCCTGAGAAGATGTCATGGAGAATATTGTCTACCCTTCTTTGTGTATTTAGATGTTTTTGGATCTGAAAGGGTATGTTGTTACTCTACATAGCTTATTTTCTCATCAGGGCTTCTGGGGGTACTCCACTAAAGTAGCTGTTTCCCTTTAAAGGATCTTTGAGTTTATTCTCTGCTGATTTTATTTTATTTATCTTTTAAATGTTTATTCATTTTTGAGCGGATTGTGAATGAGCATTGTGGTTACATTGTCCTCAACCCTCCTTCCTCTGTCTCAAGCTCTGCCCATATTCTCCTCCTCTGAAACTCATGGTCTATCCTTTAATTATTATTGTTAAATGAGTGAAGTAACACTGATCTAGAAAGAAACAAACAACACATGTGGATCTTAGTTCCAAATCTTTTCTGCTTGGTTTGGAGACAGGGTTTCTCTGTGTAGTCCTGACTGTCTTGGAACTCACTTTGTAGTCAATTCCTTGATTTCATAGATCTGAGTGCTGGGACTATAGAGGAATGCTACCAGCGAGGATCTAGTTTCAGATCTTTAGATTTGATTGTATAGCATGGTATATCAGGAGCTGGGAACATAGAAAGAAACTATGCAGAAACAGGGAAAAATGGATCTCTAGAAACCTGTGATAAGAGGCAGTTGCTATTAAGGGGTAATGGAAAATGGGTACATTTGCTGTGGATGGGTGAGAAAGGGTAGAGGGAAAAGAGGTAGAGGGAAAACATGAAGATAAATAGCAACAAGGATGTTTGAAAAAGTCACATGGCAGCAAATTATTTTGTAAGCTTACTTAAAATGCATAATATATGCATTTTATATTATGATATATAAGTGATTTACTCTGGATGAAGTGATGTATATTTAAACATATATTTGATTTAAGTAAAGCATCAAAAGATATTTGATTTTATCAAATGATAATAATAATAGTGCTGCCACTGGGGTATTAAATGCTAATATAAATATTTTAGGCCAAGAGGTAAAAAAAAAAAAACTCTATGAAAAATTTGCAGAAAATATACTCAGCAGATATTATCCAACTATAATAAGGTGATTTTACTGTTGCAAAAGGATGAAATTTTACTACATGATTTTTTATATATACAGAAATTAAACTGAATAATTATAAAGAGATAAAGGACATCTATATACCCATGCCAATATTCCTCTGAACTATATAATAAATAATGGCTGATTAAGAAACTATCAAAGTTTTGGGGAAAAATTCATTATCTACTTCATGGGTAATGGCCTAGCACAAGGAAATGACCATAAAAGTGTTACTGTCAGTTAGATAAGGTACCTGATAATTAAATGAGTGTCTACAGTCAATTTTAGTGATTAAAATTTCTTTCATTAATATACAGAGAATTCTAAATTTAGATTAGCATCTGTGATTTTTTTAAAGGATATTTAACATGGGATTCAGTATCTTAACTATTCATAATACAAATGATTGAAACACCTAATATTTGGTGGGTTAGGCTGGTTTTAACTTATAGTGCCTGCGAATGCCTGGTTTTCACTGCTATTTTGTTATGCAAACGGAGAAGCTTCAGCAGTACATTGCCCTTTGGAGTGGAAATATGCAGTAGCCTTTTGATCTTCAATTGGCTTTGGATGATTTCCAGAGTAACTACTGGAAAAAAGGATCATACATTCACAGCACTGCTCCACAGCCAGCAACATTCACTCTCTATGTGTGTATCAGAGGATAAAGGGACCAAGTGGGCAATGACTCCCTAAAGAGAAAGGACTTGTTCTACAACTGCTCTGCATTAAAAAAATTTAAAAAGAGAACGTTTTTTTCTACATTTAGTTACAAACTATAGTAAAATATTCTCTAAGCATAAGTTAAATATGCTTGAAATAAGTGATCCAAAATTTTCTGCTTTGATGTAAAGTTTTGTTATATTTTGTAGTTTTGAACCTTGATGTATAGCAGAGTCATATATTTTCATTGTCAGCTTTACTGTGTTCTCATAGGTAATAATACCGTTTTCACAAGGTTATGATTAAAATATGATTTGGACATACACAACTTTTAATAATTTGAAAGTAATCACTTTTTATAACAATTTTATAAGGTCCCATTTGTCAATTCTTGATCTTGCTGCACAGGCCATTGCTGTTCTGTTTAGGAATCATTCCCCTGTGCCAATATCTTCAAGGGTTTTTCCCCACTTTTTCCTCTATAAATTTCAGTGTCTCTGGTTTTATGGGGAGGTCTTTAATCCATTTAGACTTAAGCTTTGTACAAGGAGATGAGAATGGATCAATACGCATTCTTTTACATGCTAACACCCAGTTGTGCCTGCACCATTTGTTGAAAATGATGTCCTTTTTCCACTGGATGGTTTTAGCTCCCTTGTCAAAGATTAGGTGACCATAGGTGTGTGGATTCATTTCTGGGTCTTCAATTCTATTCCATTGATCTACCTGTCTGTTGCTGTACCAGTACCATGCAGTTTTTATCACAATTGCTCTGTAGTACAGCTTAATGTCAGGCATGGTGATTCCCCCAGAGGTTCTTTTATTGTTGAGAATAGTTTTTGCTATCCTAGGTTTTTTATTATTCCAGATGAAATTGCAAATTGCCCTTTCTATCTCAGTGAAGAGTTGAGTTGGAATTTTGATGGGGATTGCATTGAATCGGTAGATTGCAAGACAAAAAGGCCACAAACAGATTGGGAAAGGATTTTACCAATCCTAAATCTGATAGGGAACTAATATCCAACATCTATAAAGAGCTAAAGAAGCTGGGTTCCAGAAAAATGAATAACCCCATTAAAAATGGGGTACAGAGCTAAACAAAGAATTCTCAAGTGAGGAATTCCGAATGGCTGAGAAACATCTGAAAAATTGTTCAACATCCTTAATCATCAGGGAAATGCAAATCAAAACAACACTGAGATTCCACCTCACACCAGTCAGAATGGCTAAGATTAAAAATTCAGGTGACAGGAGATGCTGGCGAGGATGTGGAGAAAGAGGAACACTCCTCCATTGCTGGTGGGATTGCAAGCTTGTACAACCACTCTGGAAGTCAGTCTGGTGTTTTCTCAGAAAATTGGACATAGTACTACCGAAAGATCCTGCAATACCTCTCCTGGGCATGTACCCAGAAGATGTTCCAACTGGTAAAAGGACACATGTTCTACTATGTTCATAGCAACCTTATTTATAATAGCCAGAAGCTGGAAATAACCCAGATGTCCCTCAACAGAGGAATGGATACAGAAAATGTGGTACATTTACACAATGGAGTACTATTCCGCTATTAAAAAAAATGAATTCATGAAATTCTTGGGCAAATAGATGTATCTGGAGGATATAATCCTTAGTGAGGTAACCCAATCACAAAAGAAGTCATTGGATATGCACTCACTGATAAATGAATATTAGCCCAGAAACTTAGAATACCCAAGATACAATTGGCAAAACACAAGAAAATCAAAAAGGAAGACCAGCGCGTGGATACTTCATTCCTCCTGTTAATAGGAAACAAAATACCCATGAAAGGAGTTACAGAGACAAAGTTTAGAGCTAAGATTAAAGGATGGACCATACAGAGACTACCCCACTAGGGGGGATCCATCCCATAATCAGTCATTAAACTCACACACTATTGCATAGGACAGCTAGAGCCTACTTAAGGGACCCTGATATAGCTGTCTCGTACAGAAGTGGATGCTCATAATCATCTATATGATGGAACACAGGGCCCACATGGAGAAGCTAGAGATAGAACCCTAGGAGCTGAAGGGGTCTGCAACCCTAGAAGAGGAACAACAATATGAACTAACCAGAGCCCCCAGAACATGTGTCTCTAGCTCTACATGTAGCAGAAAATGGTCTAGTCGGCCATCATTGGGTGGAGAGGCCCCTTGGTATTGTAATCTTTATATACCCCAATACAGGGGAACGCCAGGACCAAGAAGTGGGAGTGGGTGGGCAGGGGAACAGGGCGGGGAGAAGGGGGGGAACTTTCGGGATAACATTTGAAATGTAAATTAAGAAAATATCTAAAAAAAATCTAATTGATTAAAAAAAAAAAAGTACACATGGTGTGACCCATGGCTCCAGCTGCATATGTAACAGAGAATGGCCTTCTATGGCATCTGGAGGAGGCGCCCTTGATCCTGTGAAGGCTCAATGTCCCAGTGTAGGAGAATGCCAGGATCAGGGGGCAGGAGTGGGTGGGTGGGTGTGGGAGCACCATCATAGAAACAGGGGGAGGGATGATGAGACAGGGTGTTTCCAGAGGGGAAACTGGGAGAGGGGACAACATTTGAAATATAAATAAATAGAACATCCAATAAAAAAGATATAGAAAATAAAATAAAGTGGTTGTGTGAAATACAGTACATTAATATTAATTATACAAAGGAAGCATTGTTTTAAGCTTTTTAGTTAAGTTTTATAAGTTATTAGAGAAGACATAGATTTTAAATTAGCTGTACATAAAAAGAAAGGTCACTTTTCCATTAAGGTATAATACTACTCATCCTTTATATACCCCAAATCCCAGTGGGTTCTGCAATAAGATACCTGAAACTTACTCTAGAATATTTTAAAATATTAGAAAAAAGGTAAAGTTCTCATTTGATATTTACATCTGTATATATTTGCCATTCACAATCCAGCTTCAATTTAATTTCTACCTTCACTTACTGCTACTCTTCCTCGAACATTCTGGCAACCATTATGATTGATTGAAGTCTCATAAGTGGCCCATACTATGTTCATTTTTTTTCTGTTTCACATGTGTGCTTTCCTAGAAAATGAGTTTACATTACTAACAGGTCCATCTTAAAAAATTTAAGCAGATTGCAGTTTGCTGTAAATTAACTGCTGTGCTCTCAGTGTCAGCAGAGGAATACAGTTAATCCTCTTGGTTAATCCTATAGTATACACTTCTTCAACATTCTCTTACATTGACTGTCTCCAGTGGATAGGTGTTCATGAGATATATATATATATATATATATATATATATATATATATATATATATATATATATATATATTGGTTGCCATTAATCATAATGGTTGCCAGAATGTTCGAGGAAGAGTAGCAGTAAGTGAAGGTAGAAATTAAATTGAAGCTGGATTGTGAATGGCAAATATATACAGATGTAAATATCAAATGAGAACTTTACCTTTAATATATATCTATATATATATATATATTACTTTGGCAGAACATTCTGCTCTTAGCAGAAGATCAATCCTTGTTCACAAAGGATTCGATGCTGAGTCTTTGTGTGGGTTCTTCTTTCTAATTTGGGTTATTTGTTTCCTCTTGTGGGCTTATAGGCATCTGCTATTCATGATCTTGCTCAACTATGAAACTCCTTTTTTCTAGGTGTTTTATAATTTTAGCATCCATGATCTATGTTCAGGTTTATGATTTATCAGAAATTATTTTTGTCTGATGTGTCAAGGGAAGGAGCTTTAGTTCCTCCTCCATTCTCTTGTTCTATGGGACTAATAAACGCTTGCCAGAAAGATTTTTCTTTTCCATTGAATTACATTGTTGCCTGTCAAAATAATCTAATTTCATTTCTGCAGAGTTATTTTTGAACTCCTTTAAAAATATTTTCAGATTATAATATAATTACATCATTTTGTCTTTCCTCTCCCCTCACCAGCTTCTTTGTCATCCTGTCCCTTTTGCTCTTTTGCAAATACTCAACATGGTTTTTATTAATAAATAAATTTAATTCCTAAATACTTAAGAACAACCTTGGTATTGGCTAGCCAGTTGATATGCTCATCCCTGGGGATGAATATTTCCCTGACCCTCAGTCTCTTATTTGCCTGTAGTTCTTTGTGTAGGGTTGAGGCCTTCTGAGCATCTCCCTATCCACTTTAGCATGTCTTTGTGTAACTCATATCAAGGAAGTCTTCTGGCTGAGATTTCATGGGTAGAGCTTCTGACACTTTTTGAAGACACAACAAATCTGCTAATCTTCTTCAATGATTCTGGGTGTAGGAGTTGTGTTATAGATGTACCCATTGGTGCTCAGCTCCACAACTCCACATTTTGACCAACTATAATTTTCTATGATGGCCTCTGTCTGTGTACTCCCTTTGCTTTTTTGATATGGTACTTGATATTATGCTCATTTAACAAAGTTGGTTCCAAGAGCTTTAGAGTAAGTCTGGAATTAAAATATTAATTAGAGTAGGGACGTTGGTACTATTTTATATTCTTAGGTTTACAAATTCTGGTTTTTAGCTTGAAAAACCTTTCTTATTTCTATATCCTGAAATTATTTTATATCAATTAATTCAATTGTTTTATTTATATGGTTTTATTATTTTAATGTGTCTAGTGTTATGGGTGCATATATGTCTGTGTACCATGTACATGGCTGGCACCGTTGGAATCCAGTGTAGTCATCAACTTCCTTAGAACTGGACTTACAAATGGCTGTGAAATACATGTGAGTGCTGGGTATTGAACCCTATCCTTTGGAAGAGAAGACAGTGTTCTTAATCCCTCAGCCATCTCTCTAACACATTGAAGTTATTTTTTATTATTAAGAAATTTTTATTATTAATAAAATTTTGTCTTATACTTCTTTTGTTTTGTTTTTTGTAAATGTTAAATATGTGATTTATCTCCTTTATGTTTTCTAATGTGATGAGTTACATTAATTATGTTCTGCATGTATGTCAATAAACTTAAGCATGATATTTTATCAGAGGTTTCTGATAGCTCAGTTTTTCTGTCTCTCTCTGTGTGCCATTGTCTCTCTTTCTTCATATGTCTCTTTTTCCTCTGTATTTAAGAAGCCATACTGCTCCCTACTCTTACATTCAATAATTTCTTGTTCAGTTTTATACAATTATGAGTCCCTCCCTGTATCACAAACCATACTTTTTTATTTCTTAGTTTTGAATTGAGTATTCTAGACAGTCATGAGTTTCACTATGGTTCAGTTTGTGTTGGTCTTACCCCATTCCTATTTCTTATCCCCCTGCTTCTCCTTGGTGTTTCCCTTCCTTTTCAGCAGCTCCACTTTCAAGCTCCTGTCACGTGTATTCATGTCACACATGTCTATATCACATGTATTCATGTCACATGTATTTTCTTACCTTCTTCTCTTTCTATCTTTTCCTCATTTGACTCTTCTCTAATACCTCTCTTTCTACTCTCATGGCCTACTTCAAATTCCATAATTTAGAACCGTACCCAGACTCAGAAAGAAAATCAGGACTTCTGTGTTCTTTTAGCTTTCTTTGCTGAGAGGCTCCATCTCTTTATCGATACTTTCTATTGGCTTGAATCTCTACTTATCTAGAGTAGGTATCTTTACATTGATGTTCAACAGTGTCCAGATAGAGGACACTGTCATAGTGTCTATGAGTTACAGCATTTTGTCTGTTTGTTTGTTTGATTGTTTTCTTAAAAAAAATTTCCCCTTGATTACAGGGTCTAGTGCAATTTCATCTTCACAATGCATTTTCTGTCACTGCATACCAGATACTGGGCATAACTGAAAAGCTTGTCCTGTTTTATTTTTTGAAGCATGTCAAGCTTTTCTACCTAATGGCATGAGTGTGGAATTAATCACGGACATTTTCGTAATGTTGAAAATAAAAATTAAGTCACTTACAGCTCTAAAATTAAATTCATTTCTGATGGAAAATGAGCAGTTGGGTGTTTGGCTAAAGCTTGTTACCACCACTTTTGTTTGGTCAGTTTGACTATGGAGTCATAGGGTGCTGGATGAAGCTGCCCCTTGTGGAGTTACTGTTTCTGGCACTATATGAATGGCATTGCAGTTTCTCACTTCTTGGGTTTTTGTTTGTTTGGTTGGTTTTGTATTTGTTATTTCTCCTGTTCAGTGAAACTTCATTTCTTTCACCTCAGCTAATCTGAGAAGTAATATCAGGACATTGCCTATGAGAAGGAAGTGTTTATTATGTTTAACTTAAGGTCACTGCTTATGCTCAGCCTCTCTCCTAACCTCTTCTTGGCTAGATACAGGCTTTAAGTCAGTGGCAGATCTCTTCTAGTTCATACCTATCTATTGTCCAGAGCTTACTGCCTGTGGAGGTCTCATGGAAAATCAATTTGTTTATCTGGAAATTGCCATTCTTAGATAATATAGGTGGGTAGAACTAACTACATTCCAATTCATTTTTGGTGTTATTGCATAGGGAAAATACTTGACCTTATTCACAAACAAGAAGTCTCAGCTGTGTTCTCTAGTTGCTCTTTGTACCAATAGTCTGAGAGACTCAATAGATTTGAGTGTCTTTGTACATTTTCCATTAGTTCCTGTCTCCATAGCTATTGTTCTAATAGAAAAGGTTGTGAGTACACTCTATTATGAATTCAGTATAAAAATCATGACTTCTTTGAACCAAAATAAAAGCCTTTTCCTACATTCCCTTAACAGCAGAAGGGAACAAATACAAAAACTTATAGCCAGAAATTATGCAGAGAGATAGAGACTATTGAATACTTGGTCCAAATAGATGTTCCCATCACGATCTTCTCCTCAGTACTCAGGAAACCTTGCAAAAGAGGTGATAGAAAAATTTAATAGCCAGAGGGAATGGAGGACACCAACAATACAAGGCTGTCTAAATCAACATGAACAAAGATCATTCAAATTCTCTTAGATTGAGGTGGTATGCACAGGTGCTGCCTAGGGCTACACTAGGTTCTTTGTATATACATACATACATATATATACATACATACTATGGATTCCAGTTTCATGTTTTATATGGGATTCCAAAGTGTGAGAGTAAGTGAATCTCTGTTTCCTGTGCCTACTTTTGGGCTTTCTTTCTTTCTCTCTTTCTTTCTTTCTTTCTTTCTTTCTTTCTTTCTTTCTTTCTTTCTTTCTTTCTTTCTTTCTTTCTTTCTTTCTCTCTTTCTTTCTTTCTTCCTGTTAGTTTGTTTGTGTTACCCAATTCTGACTTGTTAATTTTTTGCTTTAACTTATTCTATATTATTTTATTATAATATTATCTCTTGGAAGCCTGTTTGTTTTCTAATGAGAAACAGAAAGGGAGTGGATCTAGACATAATCAGAATATATGTGAGGGAAAAAAAAAAAACCTCTATTTTTAAGAAAAGGGAAAAAATTACCCAAACTCTGAAAGACAATAACTGCATGCTATTTCTTATGTGAAGATCTTAGTTTGGAATGTATTACAAGTACATATGTAAATGGGTATTAATGTAGTTAAAGCAAAAAGCAGAACAAAGAAGCAAAAGGCTGTGAAGGAAATAGAGAGAGAAAAGAGGTAATGAGGCAGAGTTGTGTGAACATAAAAGGTCATATTTAGCATGAAAGGAGATAGAATAGGGAAGGTTTTAGGGGATCAGAGACGTAGAGCAGGCTAGTGGAGGGAAAATCTGTTAAAACACACTGTTAAAACATAGTGCAATGATATAAAATATAAGTATAAATTTGAAAAATAAATAAAATCATCGGTTTTACAGAAATCAACAGTTCATAGAGTAAAGTGGTGCCTTGCTTCTGGTATGAGCCACTGTCTTATTTGCTTTTACCTTCTGATCACATTGCCCAGTTCTAACCATGTCAGCCTCTACCTAACACCTTCACAATCCATATTTATAAATCTGTGGTCATATATTGATACTTTACTTCATGAAGTTAAAATTCACATAAAGACTAGTTAAATATTCCAGTGATAAAAGTTACCTATACCAAATTATGCCGACCTATGTTTGATCTCCAGGACTGATTTGGTAGAAAGAAAGAACTGAGTTCCAGAAGTTGTGCTAAGATATCAGCATGTGTACAATAGCAAGGATGTAGACACACACACGTGCACACACATGTGCGTGCACACACAGACACACATACACCACACACCACATAGACACTTACATAAATGGATAAAATAAAGATAAATATTTTTTCAAATATTAGTCACAATGACAAAAATACCTAATATATTACTCTACAAAAATACCTAACATATTACTCTACAAACCTCATAAAAATATATACTCTTAGAATATTGTGATGGTTATTTTTATTTTTATTTGTTTATATTGTGTGACATGAAAAATGAGTAACAACCCACCACTGAACTGTAAAATACAGATGCATTACATGTAAAAAGACCTGAGGAACAGGGTGAACAGCTGCAGTCCTCTTTGAGTAACTTTATACTACACCAACTTGATATGCCACATCAACTTTAACACTGTCTTCCTTGTCATAGTGTTATTTTGATTTTGTGTATATAGAACTATAAACAACTTGTGAGAACTACTTTTGTGTATTTAGTTTTGGTATTGGTAGTTTTATTTCAGTGGGCTAAAAGAGGGGAATGGAATTGTATATCCTGTGCAAAGCAATTGTTGCTAAATTTATTATTAAAAAAAAATACAGGTTCCCTGATAATGTGGATGGTCTTATATCCATGATAAGAAGAATAGAAACACACAAAAATTGTGTTTATACACATAACCCATTTACATATGACTCTATATCTTAAAGACATATCCTACTTCATCCTGTAGATTTTGGCACATGTAAAATGACTGCTCATGCATGTTCAATTATGTCATCTTCAATTATATCATTATTGATATAATCTAACATATATGTGTTTTCCACAAATAAGCAGTATGCATTTGTCATTTTTTCTTTATTTTATTATTATTGTTTATTATATATTTACTTTATTCACATTTCAAATTTTGCCCTCTTTCCTAGTTTCCCCTCCAAAAACTGCCTATCCCTTCACAAATTCCCCTGCTCACCAACCCACCCACACCTGATACCTGGCCCTGGCATTCCCCTACACTGGGGCATAGAGCCTTCACAGGACCAAGGGCCTCTCTTCCCATTGATGACTGACTAAGCCATCATATGCAGGTGGAGCCATTAGTCCCACCATGTGTACTCTTTGGTAGTGGTGATTTAGCCCCAGGGAGCTTTGGGGGTACTGGTTGGTTCATATTCTCCTATGGGGCTGCTAAACCCTTCAACTACTTGGGTCCTTTCTCGAGCTCCTTCATTGGGGACCCTGTTCTCAGTCCAATGATTGGCTGATAACATCCACCTCTATATTTGTTAGGCACTGGTGGAGTCTCTCTGGAGACAGCTATAACAGGCTTCTGTCAGTAAGCACTTGTTGAAATCCACAAAAGTGTTTGGGCTTGGTGATTGTATATAAGATGAATCCCCAGGTGGGGCAGTCTCTGGATGGTCATTCCTTCAGTCTCTATAACTTCGTCTCTATAACTCCTTCCATGGGTATTTTGTTTCTCTTTCTAAGAAGGATCGAAATATCCACACTTTGGTCTTCTTTCTTCTTGCATTTCATGTAGTTTGTGAATAGTATATTGCGTATTCCAAGATTCTAGGCTAATATCCACTTATGAGTGAGTGAATACCATGTGTTCTTTGGTTATTGGGTTAACTCACTGAGGATATTTTCTATTTCCATCCATTTGCCTAAGAATTTCATAAATTTATTGTTTTCAATAGATGAGTAGCACTCCATTGTGTAAATATACCACATTTTCTGTATCCATTCCTCTGTTGAGAGACATCTGGGTTTTTCCCAGGTTCTGGCTATTATAAATGAGGGTGCTATGGACATAGTGGATAGAGCATGTGTCCTTCTTACATGTTGGAGCATCATCTGTGTATATGCCCTGGGGTGATATTGCTGGTTCCTTAGGTAGTACTAAGTCCAATTTTCTGAGGAATAGCCAAACTGACTTCCAGAATGGTTGTACCAGCTTGCAATCCCACCAGCAATGGAGGAGTGTTTCTTTTCTCCACAACCTTGTCAGCATAAGCTCTCACCTGAGTTTTTGATCTTAGCCATTTTGTCTGGTGTGAGGTGGAATCTCAAGGTTGTTTTGATTTGCATTTCCCTGACAACTAAGGATGTTGAACATTTCTTTAGGTGCTTCTCAGACATTTGGTATTCCTCAGTTGAGAATTCTTTGTTTAGCTCTTTAACCCATTTTTCAAATAGGGATATTTGATTCTTAGGAGTTTAATTTCTTAAGTTCTTGTATAATTGGATATTAGCCCTCTATCAGATCTAGAATTGGTTAAGATCTTTTCTCAATATGTTTGTTGCCTTTTTATCTTATTGACAGTGTCTTTTGTATTACAGAAGCTTTGCAATGTTATGAGGTGCCATTTGTAGAGTCTTGATCTTAGAGCACAGTTTATTGGTGTTCTGTTCAGGAAATTTTCCCCTGTGCCTATGTGTTTGAGGCTCTTCCCCACTTTTTTTTTCCTATTAGTTTCAGTGTTTCTGGTTTTATCTGGAGGTCCTTGATCCACTTGGTCTTGAGATTTGTACAAAGAGATAGGAATGGATCAATACGCATTCTTCTACATGCTAACTGCCAGTTGAGCCAGCATCATTTGTTGAAAATGCTGTCTTTTTCCAAAAGCTCAAAGCACACATTGCACTGTACACAATAATTATGGGAGACTTTAATACCCCACTCTCAGCAATGGACAGATCATGGAAACAGAAACTAAACAAAGACACTGTGAAACTAACAGAAGTCATGAAACAAATAGATTTAACAGATATCTCTAAAATATTTTATATGAAAACAAAAGGATATACCTTCTTCTCAGCACCTCTGGTACCTTCTCCAAAACTGACCACATAATCGGTCACAAAACAGGCCTCAACAGATACAAGAAGATTGAAATAATCCCATGCATCCTATCAGATCACTGCAGTCTAAGGCTGGTCTTCAATAACAACATAAATAATAGAAACCACACATAAACGTGGAAGCTGAACATTGTCATTTTAATAACTATATTTCCTGTTAATTTTTTCCAACTTTTATTAGATATTTTCTTCATTTACATTTCAAGTGTTATCCAGAAAGTTCCCTATACCCTCCCCCCTCCCGGCCCTGCTCCCCTACCCACCCACTCCCACTTCTTGGCCCTGGCGTTCCCCTGTATTGGGGCATATAAAGTCTGCATGACCAAGGAGCCTCTCTTCCCAATGATGGCCAACTAGGCCATCCTCTTCTATATATGCAGCTAGAGACATGAGCTCAGGGTGTATTAGTTAGTTCATGGTTATTCTTCCACCTATAGGATTGAAGACCCCTTCAGCTCCTTGTGTACTTTCTCTAGCTCCTTCCTTGGGAACCCTGTGTTCCATCTAATAGCTGACTGTGAGCTTCCACCTCCATGTTTTGCCAGGCATTGGTATAGTTTCCCCCGAGACAGCTATATCCGGGCCCTTTCAGCACTATCTTGCTGGCATATGCTATAGTGTCTATGTTTGGTGGCTGATTGTGGGATGGATCCCTGGAAGGCGCAGTCATTGGGTCCATCCTTTGGATTCAGCTTCACACATGATCTCTGTAACTCTTTCAATGTGTGCTTTGTTCTTAATTCTAGGAAGGGGTGACGTGTCCACATGTTGATCTTCCTTCTTCTTGAGTTTCATGTGTTTAGTAAATTCTATCTTGGGTAGTCTAGGTTTCTGGGCTAATATCCACATATCAGTGAGTACATGTTATGTGAGTTCTTCTTTTTTTTTTTTTTCAACTTTTATTAGATATTTTCTTCATTTACATTTCAAGTGTTATCCAGAAAGTTCCCTATACCCTCCCCCCTCCAGGCCATGCTCCCCTACCCATCTGCTCCCACTTCTTGGCCCTGGCGTTCCCCTGTATTGGGGCATATAAATATTTTTCTCAGTTTCAAAATATCTTATTTGTAATTGTTTTTAGCGCCTATGCCAACAGTGTTCTGTTTAGAAGACTTCTGCATTGATGAGTTTAGTACTATTTCCCACTTTCTCTTCTATCAAATTCAGTGTATCTGGCCTTTATGTTGAAGGCTTTTAACCATTGGGAACTGAACTTTTTGTTATTTGTTTTCTTCTAAACCAGCATCATTTATTGAAGAGTTTTCCCAATATGAATTTCTGGCTTCTTTATTAAAAGTCACCTTTTCATAGGTATGTGAGCCTTGAGTGGGTCTTAAATTCTATCCAATTGATAAGTACATCTGTTTTTGTGCTAATACCATGCTAGTTTTCATTACAGTGTCTTAAGAACATTTGGAGGTTGGAAAAGGTGATACCTCCGGGAATACTTTGATTAATTTGAATTGTTTTGGCTATTCTTTTTGTGTGAGTGTTTATTTTCCATATGAAAATGAAATTGTCCTTTTAAGTTCTGTGAAGAATAGGATTGGAATTTAGATGGGGATTGTGTTGGATCTGTAGATTGCTTTTGATAGAATGGCTATATTACATTTATTCGCCTGATCCATGAGCATGGGAAATGTTTCCAACTCTGATATCTTAATCTCTTCAATGTTGTAAAGTCCTTATTATACAAATTTTTGACAGCTTGGTTATCATTTTCTCAAGATACATTCCTTTGAATCTTTTGTGAAAGGTGTTGTTTCTCTGATTTCTGTCTCAGTATGCTTGCCATTTGTATGTAGGATGGCTACTGATTATTTTTTTAATGTGTGTTAAGTTTTCATTCTTGTACTATTCTTGAAGTGTTTATATGATGTTGAAGCCTCTGAAGAATCCAGAAGTGAAATTTTTAGGTTTGCATATGTATATGTTTATGCATGCATGTATGTATGTATGTATGTATGTATGTATGTATGTATGTATGTTATGTGTTTATTTGTAGCCCATACTAACTTGTCTTATTGTTCTAGTAAAACTTGAATTACTATATTGAAGAGACATGGAGAAAGTAGAAAACCTCACCTTGTTCCTGATCTTTGTGATGTCACTGAATGTAAATTAAACTACAAAATTAGAGTGTTTATGTCTGGTTATTTTATTTCCCTTTAATTTTGTTTTTCAATGTACTTATGGAAACATGTATCAGATTTTTTCTTTTGGTTCAATAATATCCCACTGAATTAGAAGAAAATTTCATTTCTTTTTAAGTTGTTAATGGAAAATATTGTTTTCATATTTTAAACATTGCTTCTATAAATGCTAATATATGAAAAAAAAAGAAAATGTTAGTGTTTTTCTTATTTTAGTTTGATGTTGCCTGTGGGGTTTCCTGTAAGTTGCCATTATTATGTTGAAGTATGTCCCTTGTATCTTTACTTTGTCCAGGACTTTTAAGAAGAAGTGGTGTTGGATTTTTGTCAAAGGCCTTTAATCCTCCAATGAGATGAAGATCAGTTTGTCTATATGATGGGTTATATTTTGATTTATATATGTTGAACCACCCATGCATCTCTGGGGTGAAGGCTATTTGATCATGGTAGATGAATGTTTAGATGTGTTTTAGAATTCATTTGCAAGTATTTTCTTTCTTTTTCCTTTATTTTATTTATTTACATTGCAAATGTTATCCCCTTTACTGGCTTCCCCTCTGCAACCCCCTTATACCATCCTCCTTACCCTGATTCTATGAGGGTGCTCCCCCACCCACCTACCCACACCTGCCTCACCTCTCTACTACACTGGGGCCTCAAGCCTTCACAGGACCAAGGGGCCCCCCTCTCATTGATGCCTTATAAGGCCCCTTCAGCTCCTTCAGTCTATCCCCTAACTCCTCCATTAGGGTTCCTGTGCTCAGTTCAATAGTTGGCTGTGAGCTTTAGCATCTGGTTTGGTCAGGATCTGGCAAAGCCTCTCAGGAGACTGCTGTATCAGGCTCCTGTCAGCAAGTACTTCTTGGCATTAACAATAGTGTCTGGGTTTGGTATTTGCATGTGAGATGGATCCCCCAGGTGGGACAGTCTCTGGATGGCCTCTCCTTCAGTCTCTGCCCCACTCTTTGTCCCTGCATTTCCTTTAAATAGGAACAATTCTGGGTTAAAACTTTGGAGATACCCTGGAGTGGTGGCACATGCCTTTAATCCCAGCACTCGGGAGGCAGGCAGAGGCAGGCGGATTTCTGAGTTCGAGGCCAGCCTGGTCTACAGAGTGAGTTCCAGGATAGCCAGGGCTATACAGAGAAGCCCTGTCTCAAAAAACCAAAAAAAAAAAACAAAAAAAAACCCAAAACCAAAAAAACAAAAAACAAAAACAAAAACAAAAACAAAACCTTGGGAGATGTGTGGGTGGCCACATCCCTCAGCTGGGGTAGGGGAGGCATGCCAAACCTCTAGACATGGTCTCAGCAGATTCTCCATCCTATTTGTTGGGAATTTTAATTAATGCCATCTCCATGGGTTCCTGGGAGTCTCTTGCTTTCCTGAAATCT
The DNA here is from genome assembly GCA_902729485.2 of Mus minutoides. NCBI lineage: Eukaryota > Metazoa > Chordata > Mammalia > Rodentia > Muridae > Mus > Mus minutoides. The sequence goes on from LR750919.1 coordinate 21,063, forward strand.
GGGATTTTCTAGTTGCTACCCCCATTACCCCTTCCCCCATTGCTACACATTTCTGTTCAATTTCCTGATCTTCTGTACATCTTCTCCATTTCCTTCCATACCTGATTCTTCCCCTCTTTTTCCTCTCCACCTCTTCTCTTCCTTCCAAGTATCTCCCACTCTCTACTTCACTTGATCATTTTATTCCCCTTCTAAGTAGGACCAAAGCTTTCAATTTTCAGTCTTCTTTCTTCTTAATCTTCATATGGTCTGTGAATTGTATCTTGGGTATTCCATGTTCTTTGCCTAATACCCACTTATCAGTGAGTACATACCATGTGTGGTCTTTTGTTATTGAGTTACCTCACTTATAATGATATTTTCTAGATCCATCCATTTGCCTACAAATTTCATGAAGTCATTGTTTTAAATAGCTGAGTAACATTCCATTGTGTAAATATACCACATTTCTGTATCTATTCCTCTGTTGAAAGACATCTGAGTTGTTTCCAGCTTCTGACTATTATAAATATGGCTCCTATGAACATAGTGGAGTATGTACCCATGTTACATGGTGGAATATATTCTATCTATATGCCCAGGAGTGGTACAGCTGGGTCCTCAGGTAGTACTATGTCCAATTTTCAGAGGAACCACCAGAGTGATTTATTGAGTAGCTGTATCAGCTTGCAATCCCACCAGTAATCTGAATGGTTTTTTTTTTTTTTTTTTTACTTTTATGTCCATGAGGGGAATTGGCCTGTAATTTTCTTTCTTTGTTGGATCTTTATATGCTTTAGTTATTAATGTATCTTTGGCCTCTTAAAAATTAGATAATGTTCCTTCCAGAATAAATTGAGGTGTTTTAATGTTAACTTTTCTTTAAAAACATGATAGAATTATGTGAAAACCCAACTTGTCTTTCCTTTTTTGTGTGAGAATTAATTATGACTTCAATTTCACTAAGGTTCAGAGTCTGTTTAAATTGCTTATATGATCTTGGATTAACTGTGGTAAATGGTATATATCAATGAAACTTTCCCTGTCTTTTAGATTTTCCAGTTTGCTGGAGTCTAGGGTTTTTTTTTTTTTTTTCTTAATTTATTTTTTTTACACCCTTTGTTTCATTCCCTGCCACCCCCATCTCCCCTCCTACTGTTCCCCATCCCATCCCACCCATCCCTACCCCACAGCATCTCCACATGGATGCCCCCACCCCCACCCCACCTGACATCTAAATTCCCTGAGGCCTTCAGTCTCTTGAGGGGTAGGTTCATCATCTCTGATGGACATAGACCCTGGAGTCTTCTACAGTATGTCTTTTGGGGGCCTCATATCAGCTGGTACATGCTGTCTGTATGGTGGTCCAGTGTTTGAAAAATCTCAGGAGTCCAGATTAATTGAGACTGCTGGCTTCCTTCATCCTTCCTGAAATCAACAACAGGGGTTAGCTGCTTCTGTCCATAGGATGGGTACAAATATCTGCATCTGACTCTTTAAGCTACTTGTTGGGTCTTTCTGAGGGCAATCATGATAGATCCCTTTTTGTGAGTGTTCCATACTCTTAGTCATACTGTCGGGCCGTGGTCCCTCAACTTGAGCTGGATCCACTTTGGGCCTATTTGCTGGGCATTCTTTTCCTCAGGCTCCTCTCCATTTCCATCCCTGTAATTCTTTCAGACAGGAAAGAATTATGGGTCAGAGATGTGACTGTAAGATGGCAACCCCATTCCTCACTTGATATCCTGTCTTCCTGCTGGAGGTGGGCTCTATAAGTTCTCAGAAGATTCAGCAATACCTCTCCTGGGCCTATATCTAGAGGATGTTCCAACTGGTAATAAGAACACATGCTCCACTATGTTCATAGCAGCCTTATTTATAATAGCCAGAAGCTGGAAAGAACCCACATGCCCTCAATAGAGGAATAGATACAGAAAATGTAATACATTTACACAATGGAGCACTACTCAGCTATTAAAAACAATTTATGAAATTCTTAGGCAAATGGATGGATCTAGAGGGTATCATCCTGTTTGAGGTAACCCAATCATAATAGAACACACATGATATGCACTCACTGATAAGTGGATATTAGCCCAGAAGCTTGGAATATCCAAGATACAATTCGAAAATCACATGAAAATCAAGAAGAAAGGAGACCAAATTATGGACACTTCGATCCTTCTTACAAGGGGGAACAAAATACCTATGGGATGAGTTACCGAGACAAAGTGTGGTACAGAGACTGAAGGAATGACCATCCAGAGACTACCCTACCTGAGAATCCATCCCATATACTACCACCAAAACCAGACACTATTGTGGATGCCAACAAAAGCTAGCTGACAGGAGCCTGGTTTACTTGTCTCCTGAGAGGTTCTGCCAGCACTTGACAAATACAGAAATGGGGAGCACAGAGTCCCCAATGAAGGATCTTTAGAAAGGACCCAAGTAGTTGAAGGGTTTAGCAGCCCCATAGTTGGAACAACAATATGAACTAACCAGTATCCCCAGAGCTCCCTGGGACTAAACTACCAAACAAAGAATACCCATAAAGGGACCCATGGCTCTAGCTGCATATGTAGCAGAGAATGGCCTTCTCAGTCATCAGTTGGAGGAGAGGACCTTGGTCCTGTGAAGGTTCTATGCCCTATTATAGGGGAATGCCAGGGCCAGGAAGCCGGAGTGTGTGGGTTGATGAGCAGGGGGAGGGGGAGGAGATGGGGGATTTCAGAGGGAAGACCAGGAAAGGGGCTAACATTTGAAATGTAAATAAAGAAAATATCTAATAAAAAATACAAAAAACAAACATGTCCATATCGTTATTTTAATTTCTACATGTGTCCGATCTTATGTCTCTGTTTTTCTCTTTATTTTTGTTAATTTAGATATTCTCTTTCATCTATTTGTTTGTCAAACATCGATTTTCTCACAAAATCAACTATTTTGTATCATTGATTCTCTGTATTTTTTGTTTGTTTGGGTAGGGTTTTTTTTTCTTTTTCTATTTTATATGTTACAGCCATGAGTTTATTTCTTGCCATTTTTTCCTTTCAAGGGCGATCTCTTCTTTTTATTCTAGAGCTTTCATGTGTGGAATTATGTTTCTAATATGAAATTTTTCTTTTTTAAGAAAATATATAGCCTCTTAGTGATTTAGACTTGCTTCTTACAAACACCTTCGTGTGTCACATAAGTTTGAGTATGTTGTGCTTTCATTTTCATTCAATTTGAAAAGTTTTAATACCTTTTGCAATTACTGCTTTTTGCTAATTTTACATTCAGTAATGAATTGATCAATTTCCATGAGTTTGTAAAGCTTTCTGTCATTTTTGTTTTTGTTGATATCTTGCTTTAATCCATAGTAGTCAGAAAGAATGGAGGTGTGTTTGTGTGTGTGTGTGTGTGTGTGTGTGTGTGTGCGCGCACATGCCATATGTATGTATATCTGTATGTGAGTTTTTATGTGTCTGTTTGTGTTTCTGCGTGTGTATTACTGTATTTGTAGTGTGTGTGTGTGTGTGTGTGTGTCTGTGTGTGTGTCTGTGTGCGCACCTCTGCTTCAATTCCCCTATTTCTATTACTCACATATATTTGGATTTTTTTCATTGTGTCCCAGTTTTCCTAGATGTTTTGTACCTGGATTTTTAGATTTAACATTTTCTTTGACTGTGGTATCCATTTCTTCTATCTTTCCTTGTTTCCGAGATTCTCTTTTCTATCTCTTGTATTCGTTGGGAGTTGCTTGCCTCTGAAGTTCCTGTTTATGTTTCTAAATCTTTTCTTTCCAGTTTTCCCTGTGGGTTTTAAGAAAAGACTATCTTTCTACTTTCATGTCATAAACAGTTTTCTTCAGAGCCTTCTACAGCTTGTTTGTGGATTCATAGATTCCATTAATGGGTTTATTCAAATCTTCTTTAAGGTCCTTGGTCATAGTCACAAACACTATTTTGAAGTCTTCGTAGTGTGATTAGCTATCTTGTACTTCTCAGGGTCTCCTATAGCAGGGTTGCTGCACTTCAATGAAGATACATTTTTGGGGGGGCGTCATGTATTATGTTTCTATATTGGCACTTAGACATCTGAATTTGGGATGATGTTAACTCTGGGTTCTGATATCTGGCTTTGTGTTTGTTATATGTTTGATTGTTTCTGTTTCTGTGGTTCTTAGGAGTGTACTCTGGCTGTATGTTGCCTGGTTTTGATATCCTGCCTGGTATAACCTTTGGGGGTGGGGGACCAAGGATAGAATTCTAGGTATTGAGAGCTGACAGGAGAAGTGGATAGATGGGGAGGTCAGAGATGGTCCTCAAAAGTGAGTAAATCTGAATCACCTATGAAGAACTGCTGGAGGAAATAGAAAATTAGCATGTTGAAAACAATTCACTTCCACTCACTCATCATAAGTACATCTATACTTTGTAAACCCTTTCCTTATATGAGGGGACAGGCAGGCACCTACAGATGTTTTGCTTCAAACCTGGGCAAGGAATTTGATTGTTAATCGATGCAGGATTGCACAGGATGCTGTAGGCAGCATCACTTCCTTGGAAAATGATACCTGGCTGGGGAAAAAAAAAAAGCCTAGGTAAACTTTAGCCTGTCAGAAAACCAGTAAGCATTCACCAATGGTAAGATCACATATAAGAAAGAAAGCACAAAATAGATTTTTCTATTTTTGGTTTTTAAATATCAAACAGCATGTTCCTGGCCTAAGCCATTACTATTTTGTAGAGCATTGGCCTTTGCTATGATTCCATTTCTCTCATAAAGAAAACGTTGGAAATGTTTGGGTGTATTCTAGATTGTAGTGAAGGGAATTATGATAAAAAAAATTTGTAAGCCCTTGTGTTAATGTTGTCAAGGTAGAGAAGACATATTCTAGAGAAGCATGACTTCTGTAAACATTGAGTTAAAGTAGAAAAGAAAAACTTAAGAGTGCAGGAGAAATGGATTAGCATTTAAGAGTACCGTCTGTTCTTTCAAAGGACTTGCTGTCAAGAGCCAGTACCCACATAGACAACCACAACTATTTCTAACTCCAGTTGGAGAAAATGTAGTGCCTATTTCTTATGTCCTTGGGCAATGGACATGCATGTAGTATAAAACATATATTCAAGCAAAACTCTCATATACATTAAGCAAGGAGAGAGAGAGAGAGAGAGAGAGAGAGAGAGAGAGAGAGAGAGAGAAAGAAAGAAAGAAAGAAAGAAAGAAAGAAAGAAAGAAAGAAAGAAAGAAAGAAAGAAAGAAAAGCTCTAAGAAAACTGAAACATGGAGAAGTTATATAGCCTGATTTTGGCTTTATGATAGAATTCTGATTTATTAACTAGGTTAAAGTAAAAAGACATTTTTTCTTTATTTCTTTTTATTGGATATTATATTTATTTACATTTCAGATGTTATCCCCTTTCCTGGTTTCCTCCCTGGAAACCCCTTTCCTCTACCCCTTCCCTCTACTTCTATGAGGGTACTTCACCACCACCCAGTCATTCCCACCTCACCACCTCACATTTTCCTACACTGGGGCATCCAGCCTTCTCACAACCAAGGGCCTCTCTTCCCATTATGCCAGACAAGGCCATCCTCTGCTACATATGCAGCTGGGGCCATGGGTCCCTTGATGTGCACTCTTTGGTTGGTGGTTTAGTCCCTGGGAGCCCTGGGTTGGGGTCAGGTAGGGTTCTGGTTGGTTGATATTGGTATTCTTCCTATGGGGCTGCAACCCCCTTCAGCTCCTTCAGTCCTTTATATAACTCCTCCATTGGGGTCCCCTAGCTTAGTCCAGTGATTGGCTGCAAGCATCTGTATCTATATTTGTCAGACGCTGTCAGATCCCGTCCGGAGACAGTTATATCAGATTTTTGTCAGCAAGCATTTCTTGGTATTTGCAATAGTGTCTGGGTTTGGAGTTTGTATATGGGATGGAGCCCCAGGTAGGGCAGTCTCTAGATGGCCTGTGAAAAGTCTTTATTATCATTGTTTACTTATGTGGCAGAATTTTCTAGAAGACTTCTGATAGAATGTTCCCACTGGGAAGCTCTCACAGAACTTCAAAGAGATTTTTGCAGTGCATTCTATATCTAGAAATTTGAACCAGCTCTAAGAATACTTAGTCTCAGGGCTGGCAAACTGTTACTTCCATTGGCCAAAGCCTATTGTTCCTTCTAAGTTGGCTTCTGCATAGGCTGCTGTGCAAGCGAGCCACAAAACCAGAGAATGAGCTAAGTGCCTGTTTTTGAAAGTCCTAGAAAATGCACATCTCCTTGGCATTTTGTTCTCTTGGTTATAAAGAGACATCACAGATTCACTGTGGGAAAAGGTATTAGCTCTAGAGCTTGAAGAGCTTTGATCACTTAACTCTCTTAGAGTGCAGCCACAAGAAAATTGGAATACCAGTTCTATTGTTGATAGGGGGCAGGGGCTTTGATTTTTCTTCTAGAATCATGGGTGAAAAAAATAAAAGAAATACCCATGGGAGATTTTGTTTCTTGTCTGATGATAAAATCTGTAGTATGATACCGATATTCCTTACAGAGACCATTTAAATTTTCAATTGATAAAAGTCCATGATATCATCTATAAAAACAAAGAAAACAGTTTAATTGCCAGAAATAATGTTGAATAAAAACATGTTAGGTGCAGAAAGATTGTCTAGATTGCTTTTCATCCATATGCCAGAGGAATAAATAGATATATCATATCACACTGCTGTAACTTGTTCTTACATTTAGTGGGACTGTGTCCCTTAGCATGATGTAACATGCTAATGTTACATGCTAATGTTAGCATGATGTAACATTCTCCATAATAGTGCTTATGGAGAAACAGCAGCTCTGATGACATGACATGATCTAATCTCTTGCATGATCATTGCCAACTACAATTTCCTCTGAGAAGGAGAGATGTATCATTAGAATCTTTCCCAAGATTTCAGCCATCAATTCTTACTGGTAGTGAAATGTGCTGTTAGTGGATGCTAGACTATAAAGGAAGTGGAAGGTTCATTGAATTGGGGATTATACTGACACAATTTTCATTAGTTATTACTCTGCAGACAGAGCACATGTCAGTTACATAGCTGCCAGGAGTCATCTACACTTTTGTCAGTAACCCCTCACCCATGCTCCTGGACGTTACTACAACAAACTCATTGTTCATCAAGTGGAAAATTGATAGAATCATTTCTGAGAACTGGGGTGGATTGTGGTTTGACTATCTGGCATAGATAGTCATTTCTGTGTATCTTCTCTGGAAAAGCCACACAATACCACAGTAATCCAGGAAATCCAATTTCATTGCTTACAGAAACTCAACTTTGAAAATGGAAATATTCATGAATATTTTAATAGAAAAAAGAAGTAATACTCTTAGAAAAGGAATAAAAGGAAAATAGGAATTTCTGAATAATAGCATACATTTTAAAATCCACAATACATATATCTATGTGACAGTGATAAATGAAGAAGAATCATAAAGGCAGAGTATCGTAGGTGGAAAGGAAGGCACATAAATAGGACAAATGTAAATAGGAATTTATTGTATTTAGTGATAGGCAGTTTTGCTATTTTGCAAAAACATGTTTTCTAGTGGGCAATACTGATGTATTCTGAACACTAATGTGTGCTTTTACAATTTATTCAAAAACTACAAGGGGCTACCCTGAATGGATTTCTTATTTTGTGGATATAGAGTAAAAAGATAAAGGAAAGGATATTATCAGAGCTTTGTTCAGAAGACCATAGAAAAGGTGACGAAAGCATGACCTAAAGTAGGGTGTATGTAAAGTACCTCTCTTTATGTTTATCCATTTTACTGAGGTGAGCTTCAGTGCATCCTATTATGTTTCAGTGTCTCATTTGGTTTTCAGCCTTGCTCTCAACTTAACTCTACAATGCTAGGGAGTATAGATGTGTGCCATCCCAGCCAAATCCCTTTTGGGGTTTTAAACTTTTCTGGTTTTATATAGCCTTTTAAATGTTATTCAGATAGTTCCTTCTTATTTTTTTCTGCAATGTATGCACCATGGTTTCATTTTATGTGTTTGTGATGTGTGTATATGTGTGCCGACACATGCATAAGTGCCCATGCTTTTGCATATATGTATGTGAATGCAAGCATACACATGTCATAGCACTCATGTGGAGGTTATAGGACAGGCTTGGGTATCAGCATGTAGGTTGGTCCTCAACTGTCACCATGTCTAGACAGCATCTCTGTTTATTTTCTAGTGCATATGCCAGGTTAGATGGCCCACAGGAATTCTCTTTCCTGTCCTTTCCATATCTCTCTATGTGTACAGGTTATATATTCAACTTTTTCTCAGGTTCTGAGGATTTGAACTCAGGTTTTCAGATATGTGCTACAAGTGTTTGCACCCACTGAAATATCTGCCCAAACCATAGTAATTTCTTTAGGAAAGTGTTTCTGAGCTCTTATCTATACTTTAAGGAGGTCTAGAAAAGCTTCTACAGAAATATTGGGGTCCTAAATTTGCTATAGATTCTGAAATAATTGAACTCAAGTATCCTTATAAGACAATATAAAGATCTTTCTAGACAAGCCAAAAGTGCCAATACATGTAATAGCCTTGTATAAGAAAAAAAAAAAAAGATTGTTTACAAAGTATAGGTATACTTATGATTGGTGGGTGGAAATGAATCGTTTTCAAAATGATTGTTTTCTATTTCCTCAAGCAGTACACATGACCTCTCTTTGCTATGTTGTCCAGCTTTGCATATGTGATTTTTTTAAAATCTGTGACCATTAACGTTTGCATAGATAACATATTAGGCTTTCAAACTATATTTTCTTGATCATTTATACATTTGTGTGTTTATAAGATTGTTCTGTTTACTTGTTTATCTCTTTATATTGGTTAACAAAAATTGCCATATATTCTAAATGTTAATTTAGTGTCAGTCTTTTCTGTTCCAAGATCTGTATATAAAAAGGACAGAAGATTCAGTTCAAAGCCTGATGCTCAGAGAGTGGTTAAACCCCCGTTCTTCTCCCTCACATCTCTCTGAACATGCCAAGAAGTAAAGCCATGTGGCTCTCACTTGGAAATAAACACGTGTCAACTATTCCCAGGAGACTTCAATCTCAACTGACTGCATAGTCGCAGCTAAATCAAAACCACCATTCTTGATATTACCAACCCTCATCACGACTTGCACTTGTGGCTCACCAAGAAACCTCAGTTGTGCAGAAATAAGCCCCTTCATATGAGGACTATTGGCCATAGCATACTGTGAATTGTTCCTGATAATAGATGGAATATTGAAACATGGTTTTGACTTAAATATAACTAATTATAATAGTTACTTAATATTCTTTCTTTCTTATTTAACTGTTCCTTTAAGGGCAAGTCGACTGTCTATTCAACTGGATGTACACATTACATCTATGGATTGATGTCCGCAGTATAACTTATGTACTGTAAAGTTGTTAGTGTGCATTAATGTTTATTACTTAAGACCAAGGATAAGTAGCATGGACAGCTGGAATACATATTACTAGCATAATTAAATTTCTTCCTGCTGTAATAAACTTGATTATGGTAAAAGAAACCTTTATTCTAATAAAGAAGAGAGTTGCATGCGATTTTATCACTAATTTTCTTTACAACACAGAGGCAGTTGTGTTAAGGAGTATACAGACTGCACATAATCTATATACCTAGAATTGATGGGCTACTGCTTAATTTTTACCCCCAACCCTAATAATTTGTTTAGTTAACTACTGTATTAAATTACCATTTCACTGTTAAGGAGCAAAGTCTATTGTCAATAACATGAAGATTTTAGGTAACTTATGTGCTTCATTCTTTTTATCATATCTACCGTATAGTTTTAAAGATTTTCATATCATATTGGCTAGTGACTCCCCTCAGCATTCACAGCTGTGAATGAGTCTGTAGGTTTATATTTCTTTTGTCATTCCAATGACATTTTTAAGAAAGGGAAGAAACAAGTGCCTATCAGAAGGAACTTTGAATTCTGACTTGCACTTGTTTCATTGCTTTCTTTCTTAAGTTTGCTCACCTCTTTTGAAGTGTATTTTTCAAATTACACCTTAGCATTGCACATATTTATGGAGTGCTGTATAATGTCATAATACATGCATAAACTGTTTAATCTTCAAATCAGAGACAAGCATATTTATTCATTATATTTACAGAATTTCATGTACCTCATATTAACCTCATACCCTCTACATAGTTAAAACTTGTTGTGCACTCCTGCTCTGACATTCACTTCCCATGCACTGTAATTACAGATGTAAGCCATTTCATCTAGTTCATTTATCATTTCTTTGCTGTAAAAGAATTTCCATTTTGAGAGATATATAGACGCACAAAACAAGTATCAAATGTTTCTTTTTTCTTTTGTTTCATAGAATCTCAGCAGCAGCAGCAATAATAATAAGAGAAATGAAAGTAGAAGAACTATTAGGGACTTGGGAGAATTCAGTGGGATCAGATATAAGCAATAAGTGAAGGTATAATGAAGAAAGTGTGATCCAAGTATATTTGTGAAATAAACACCACATATGTATGAAAATGCCATAGTGGTCTGCTTTATTGCTATTTTATATAATTAATATATACTATTTTGAAAGTGCTTGAAAATAGTAAAAGGAGGGCTGGAGAGATGGCTCAGATGTTAAGAGCACTGACTGCTTTTCTAGAGGTCCTGAGTTCAAATCCCAGGAACCACATGGTGGCTCACAACCATCTGTAATAAGAGTCTGAAGCCCTCTTCTGATGTGTCTGAGGACAGCTACTGTGTACTCATGAAAATAAAATAAATAAATAAAGCCTCTTTAACAAAAAAAAAAAAAGTAAAGAAAAGAAAAGAGTAAAAGGGTTCAAAAAGGTAGAAGAGAAAATGCAAACAAGAAGGAAGGATAAAGTGAAGGAAAGGGGGAAGGATGAAGGAAGGAAGGAAGTGAGAGAGGAAGGAGGAAGGAGGAAGGAAGGAACAAGAGAGCTAAAAAGAAGAAGGCTAAATCAGGGAGCAAAAGACCACAGAGTAGAATTCAGTATCCCATTGGAGACACTGAGATGCTTAGCAGAGCCATGCTCAGACATTGTGAAGAAGTGGGCAACATATTTTTAGGTTAAAAGCAAATTATGCATCGACATATTGAAGAATAAGAATAAAAGGATAAGAATAAAAGAATAAGTCATTATAAGAATAAAATTGACTGGGTGGTGGTGGCTCTTGCTTTAGTTGCAGAAATCTGGAGGCAAAGATAGGATCTCTGTGAGTTGGGGGCCAGCCTGGTCTACAGAGTGAGTCACAGGATAGCTAGGGTCACGCAGAGAAAACTTTTCTCACCTTACCCCCCAAATGGTAAGAATAAATTTTGTATTTATAAGGTGAGACAAAAGAGAAATTTCCCCTCAATGTAGTAGGCTAGTTGAATGGAAAAGATGCATAGTTCATAGAGCAGAGAAGGCATACTTCCAGACAAAGAAGGGATGGCAATTACTGCCTTGACAGGTAAAAATTTATAGCTTTGTGATGCATGCTTCATAATTCTAACCCATATTTTGTCCTGCCTTCTTTAGATTTTGGGCTCTTCAAAATTCAAGTGATTATTCCCCAAATGCCTGATGATCATTTTGGAGTGGATTATAGTTACCCCGTCATCAACTTGGCAACCTAGACTTTCTCATTGTGTGAGGTTTCTGGGTGACCATCAAAGAACAGTGTTCTTTAGACTGAATAAGCTCCATGTAAATGCTATTAATTTTCAAATAGCATTTCAGAATTGTGCATGTCATCCTGATTCTGAACACCATTACCCAATACATGTGCAAGACTGTATTTCATTGGGAGAAACAGCAACACATTGTTTTGTTCACAGTAATGCCCTATGACTCTTTGTCATCAATTCATTATTTTTACCATAGAGAATACTAAACCAGAGCTCAGAAAGTCTGAACATAAAAACAGGCCGGAAATGGTATCTTCAAAGTCTGGTGCCCATTTGAAGTTCTTTTTTTTTTTTTTTTCTCTTTTAAGATAGCCAGGTCCACTCCACAAAGAGATGACACAGAATGAAAATTATTCTTAATTTAATAAACAGAACATGTACTTTACAAGAAAAAAATAACAATTATAAAATAAGTAGCCATGGTTACAATGGCATTTATAAAGGTTAAAGTAGAATAACTCATTTGGAAATGCGATGGTTTGAACTTTGTATTAGCAAAATGAGCATATCTGAAATGTGAAAATGGAAAGAAAAGTCCCTTTTATTGAACATTTAATTTACTTTAAATGTATTTGGCTTTAACTAATTAAAAAATACACTTAACTTTACAGACACTTTGAGTAGATGTTTCCACTCATAAAGGCCTTCAATATGAAATCCATAATTCTTAGTAGATGAGCGATATATTTGATATACTAATTGTGTTAAAAAGGCCAAACAAGTTTTCTTTTTTAGCAATTCTGAAGTTAATCTTGGCTGTAGTGTTTCAATAAAAGTAAATTCTACTTTCTAGCAACTATAATTTGTTTTCTTAACAATTTCATTGTTGTCTGTGAAAAACAATGAAAATCATTAGAGGAGATAAGTTAAAATTAATTTCCATATAGTTTCATTATCTCTCTAAATATTACATACCATATTACATATGATTGCTAAACTTTATTTAACTATTTTTTCAATGCATAGTCCTTATAGTGAGTTTGAGGAACATAGATTCATTCAGAATTACACATTTAATTAATTAGAAATCACTGCACTCTTCTTTCTTTTAATTTTTATTTGTGTATACTAAAGTGATATCTTGGTGGTTAATGGCACTTGAAGTTCTTGCAGAGGTCCCAAACTCTATTTAGAGATGGTATATTTCTCTATATAATAGGCCATAAAGACTCCCCCAAAACCTCTGGGAACTGATAACAATTTCAGCAATGTAGAAGTATGCAAAAACTGGGCAGTGGTGGCGCACACCTTTAATTCCAGCACCTGGGAGGCAAAGGCAGGTGGATTTCTGAGTTCAAAGCCAGCTTGGTCTACAGAGTGAGTTCCAGGACAGCCAGGGCTACACAGAAAAATCCTGTCTCAAAAAACAAAACAAAACAAAACACAAAAAAACAACAAAAAAACAAACATAAGGAATATGCAAAAAAATTAGTAATCTTCCTATATATCAATAAAATTGTACTGAAAATGTTTGAATAAACTTAGTTTTCATAATGTCTTAACTCTCCCTCTCTCTCTCTCACACACACACACACACACCTCAAATATAGACATACTAAATGTATTACATAATATATTTAATATAATATTAATATTTAGTATAATTACAAACAGTATACATAGTTTTCTAAGTCCTGTGCATTAGTTTATATATCATGATAAGATAATATTACACATATGCTGTAGGTTTATTTCTTACAAGTTAAAAAAAAATACTAACCTAAAAGGTACTTTTTGAAATTTTTTAAAAAATTAATGAGCAAGGAGACATCTTCAGGTACTCAGCCTTTAACTGTTTCATATATTAAATATTTCTTATAAAGAAAATCACTTGGAATTTGTTGTAAATCTACAGGTTCTAGATTTGTCCATGATAATATCAAGCTATTTCCTTTTTGACCACTTTTAAACAGTCTATTGAAGTTAATTATGTAGACAACAAGCCTGATGTTACATATGTTTTTTTTTCAAATAATTAGATTTTACTTAAATTGGTAAACTATTTTAGTTGATGGAAGCTAGAAAATTTGATAATAATTTTGTGCACTACTATGAAGGTTTTTTTTTTGTCAGTTTTATCATAGAGGATTTCCTCACTGAGAGATTATGTGCATGTATTTTGCCCATTAGTATTTTAAATTTCATTTTTTGAATCTGTCTTTATTTGTCCTTAAAATAACTATGCCTTTTCTTGATGATTCCAAACTTTTGTACCTATCTTTGTATTGAGTTATACATTTACTTTTATCAATAGGGCACCTAGAACTCTATAAAGGTATCACAAACTAAGAACATCTTTATACTCCAATGCATCTTGTTATAATGTTGTCCATATATATGATAGTTTTAAGCCCAATGGAGAAAAAAGTTTTATTTTCTTTAATTTTTTTTTTTTTTTTACTAATTCACACAAGAAACTCATTGCAATCACAAACAAAATCTGAGGGGGTTCTTTATATACTCAACATGTTGGATCTAAAGTTTATATAAAGACAAAATAGGTTGGAAAGATCAAGGAAATCTTAGAAAAGTTGTATAGCAGACATGTTCCTTGCCCCAAAGAATTATAATATAAGCTTTTAGAGATTAAACCTATGAAGTTCCAGTTGTGAGTACAGAATGATATATGAACAATGATGGAGTGATCAAAAACATCTAGAATATGGAAATCTATGTAAGGGAACTTAGTTTATGAAAATCATATAATTCAAAAGATGAAAAATGATGGATATTTTTTAAAAATAGAATAACTCTAATCATAAAATAATAGATATAAATCAACTGAAAATTTCCAGAAAATCAAGGCCCAAACAAATAAGTTGCAAGTAAAAAGGGAAATCTATTTATAATTTGCCTAATAAACACAGATAAAGATGAACAAAGTGTCTAGAAAGCAGTTAGATGACATTTTTGAATCCCATTCAATGCAAATAAAAATAGCTGATAAGTTGTTTGGTTGCTAAGAACGATACTGTTGTTGATAAGAGTGAAAGTTTGTGGAGCCATCCCAAAGACTGACAAATACCGTCAGATGATGGCACATAACAGCTTTTGTTCTTTCAGGGCCTCAAAGTTTATAAGCACAGATGATACTATTATGATAAATATTGAATATAAACTACTTAAGTTTTTTAATTATCTATTTTTATAGACTGATTTTTTCCAGAGTATTAAATCAGATTTGAAGTAGACCTCCCTCTGTCTTTACAGATATTTTATCTGTGACAAGAATGAAGAAAGAAAATTGAGCCAGATGTGGTAGCAATTGCAAGATTTTATCAGCACTTGAGCCAACTCAACTAAGAAGTGAGTTTGAAAACATTCTGAAATCTTGTCCATGAAATAAATGAACTAAAATAGAGGGAAGGAAGTATGAATGGAAGGAAAGGAAGAAAGAAAGAGAGGTAGAAGGAAGGAAGGAAGGAAGGAAGGAAGGAAGGAAGGAAGGAAGGAAGGAAGGAGAAACAAAAAAGTTGCACATGCATTGCTCCAAAGATGCTCTTCTTGAGCTTCATATGATTTGTAAATCATATCTTGGGTATTCTGAGCTTTTAGCCGAATAACCACTTATCAGTGAGTTCATACCATGTGTATTCTTTTGCGACTGTGTTACCTCACTCGGAATGATGTTTTCTAGGTCCATTAATTTCATCATTTCTAAGAATTTCATGAAGTCATTATTTTAATATCTGTGTATTATTCCATTGTGTAAATGTAGCACATTTTTTGTATCTATTTCTCTTTTGAAGGACATCTGGGTTCTTTCCAGCTTCTGGCTATTAAAATAAGGCTTCTATGAATATAGCAGAGCATGTGTCTTTGTTATTTATTAGAGCATCTATTATGTATATGGCCAGCAGTGGTATAGCTGGGTCCTCAGGTAGTATTATGCCCAATTTTCTGAGTAACTGCCAAATTGCATACCAGAGTGGTTGTTCCAGCTGGCAATTCCAACAACAATGGAGGAATGTTCCTCTTTCTCCACAATCTCACCTACATTTGCTGTCACCCAAGGTTTTGATTTTAGCCATTCTGGTGTGAGGTGAATTTCAGGGTTGTTTTTATTTGCATTTCCCTGGTGACTAATAATGTTGAATATTTCTTTAGGTGCTTCTTAGCCATTCAGTATTCCTCAGGTGAGAATTCTTTGTTTACCTTTGCACTCCATTTTTAATAGATTATTTTATTCTTTGGAGTTTAACTTCATGAGTTCTTTGTATATATCAGATATTAGCCCTCTATCAGATTTAGGATTGGTAAAGATCTTTTCCCAATCTGCTGGTGGCTCTTTTGTCCTACTCAGAGTGTCCTTTGACTTACAGAAGCTTTGCAATTTTATGAGGTCCCATTTGTCATTTCTTTATCTTAGAGCATAAGCCATTGGTATTGTGTTCCGGAAACTTTTTCTTGTGCCCATGTGTTTGAGGCTCTTTCCCATTTTTCTTCTATTAGTTTCAGTGTATCTTGTTTTATATAGAGGTCCTTGATCCACTTTGACTTGAGCTGTGTACAAGGACATAAGAATGGATTGATTTGCATTCTTCTACATGCTGACCACCTGTTGAACCAGCACCATTTTTGAAAATAATGTGTTTTTTCCACTGATGGTTTTAGCTTCTTGTCAGAGATCAAGTGACCAATAGCTCTCCTCTACTCAAAAGATAAACAGGTTGAGAAAGAAATTAGGGAAACAACACCCTTCAAAATAATCACAAATAATATATTTTGCTGTGACTCTAAGCAAGTAAAAGATACATATGTTAAGAACTTCAAGTCTCTGAAGAAAGAAATAGAAGACATCAGAAGATGGAAACATCTCCCATGCTCATGGATCTTCAGGATTAATATAGCAAAAAATGGCTATCTTGCTGAAAGCAATCTGCAAATTCAGTGCAATCTTCATCAAATTTTAAACTCAATTCTTCATAGAGTTAGAAAGAACAACTTACAAATTCAGTTGGAATGAAAAAATCCAGAATAGTGAAAACAGTTCTCAACAATAAAAGAACTTGTGGTTGAGTAACCATCTCTGACCTCAAGCTGAATTACAGAGCAATAGTGATAAAGAAATATATGGTATTGTTATTGAGACAGGCAGGTAGATCAATAAAATAGAATTGAAGATGCAGAAATGAATCTCCACTATTTTTCTTCAAATTACAAAACACAAATCAAAGCACTAAAATTTAAGCAAATTAGAAACAGTGGATTATTTCAGTTTTGTAAATGGCATAATCAAAAATGTTATTGGTGAATATCATATGCATTGATGATCAACTTTATGTTAATTTATAAGTGTCAAAAATGTTCTATCTTCCAGCAAAACATTAACCATGATACTAGAAGTCCCAAAACATAAATAATAGATAAATAAAAGGGCACTGGGCATACATATTTGTTATAAACAACCAACTCTAGTTTCTTTTGTAGTTGCTTATTGTTCATTTGTTTGTTTGTTTTAGGGTTTTTGGTAGAGGGTTTCTTTGTATAGCCTTGGCTGTCTTGGAATTTGCTCTAGAGAATAGGCTATCCTCAGAATCAGAGATCTGTTTGCCTCTGCCTCCCAAGTGCTGTGATTAAAGGCATGCATCATGACAGCCTGACTAAATCTAACTTTAACTACCTAAAAAATTCCAAAGACTTAGACCAGAAACTTGCATACATACACACATATGCAAATGGATATCCTAGAAGAGATATACGTGAAAAATCAAAATAATAGAGCAAAATCTATCTTTGTATGCTAGCCACCTTTTCCAGATGAACAGTGCTATCTCTCACATTAAAGAAATATCTCTTTACAGACAATGGAGACCATAACAGAAAATTATAACTGGACCAATGGTGGGGAAAACAGACCCTAGGAATTCCAATCCCCTTAGACAAATCACAGCTCCTGCATTTGTGATTGCAGGTAACATATCAGAAAAGGAGGCAGAGAAACCATAAGAGAATACTAGGAAGTCTGCTTTGGAACAGTTTCCTTTAGAAATGGCTTCATAATAATGACCAGAAAAAAAGGGCATGCTAGCATTTAGGACTATTTTGTTGGTTCCCACATCTGGAAAAGAACTATAGGAAACTAATCATTACCTGGAGAAGAACAATTAACTTTTCTAGGGGATGAGGCCCCTCATCTACTGTCCAATGAAAAATGGCTAGTCCTCTCTCACACACACACACATACACTATACATATATGTATAGATATTCTGTGTGTATATATACACACAGAATATCTATACATATATGTATATGTGATAAAATAATTACATATAATAAAATGGGTTAATCAACTTATATTTTTTATTTTTACTTATAAATACATATATGAATTTAATGATAATGATCGTAGTAAAAGAAGCTATTAACTTGAGAGACTTGGGGTGTGTAAGATGATCAAGATAGTTCAGAATATATTTTTTATCTTTTTTTATTAGATATTTTCTTTATTTACATTTCAAATGCTATCCTGAAAGTTCCCTATACCCTCCCCCGCTCTACTCCCTTACACACCAACTCCCACTTCTTGGCCCTGGCATTCCCCTGTACTGGGGAATATAAAGTTTGCAAGACCAAGAGGCCTCTCTTCCCAATGATGACTGACTAGACCATCTTCTGCTACATATGCAGCTAGAGACACAAGATCTGGGGGTACTGATTAGTTAATATTGTTGTTCCACCTATAGGGTTGCAGACCACTTCAGCTCCTGAGGTACTTTCTCTAGCTCCTCCATTGGGGGCCCTGTGTTCCATCCTATAGCTCCTGGGCATATACCCAGAAGATGTTCCAACTGGTAATAAGGACAGATGCTCCACTATGTTCATAGCAGCCTTATTTATAATAACCAGAAGCTGGGAAGAACCCAGATGTCTCTCAACAGAGGAATGGATACAGAAAATATGGTACATTTACACAATGGAGTACTACTCATCTATAAAAAAACAATGAATTTATGAAATTCTTGGGCAAATGGTTGTATCTTGAGGATATCATCCTTAGTGAGGTAACCCAATCACAAAAGAAATCAATTGATATGCACTCACTGATAAGTGGATATTAGCCCAGAAACTTAGAGTACCCAAGATACAATTTTCAAAACACAAGAAAATCAAGAAGAATAAAGACCAAAGTGTAGATACTTCATTCCTTCTTAGAATAGGGAACAAAACACCCTTGGAAGGCATTACAGAGACAAAGTTTGGAGCTAAGACAAAAGTATGGACCATTTAGAGACTACCCCACCCAGGGATCCATCCCATAATCAGCCACCAAACCCAGACACTATTGTATATGCCTGCAAGATTTTGCTGAAAGTTCCCTGATATAGCTATCTTGAGTGAGGCTATTCCAGTGCCTGGTAAATACAGAATGGATGCTCACAGAATATATTATTGACATGACATTTTAATCAAAACTAAAACCCCCAGAAGATATAGAATAAAATCTACATGACTGAGATTTTACAATAAGTTTAGGTAAAATAGAAGCTTATAATTTAAAATGATAGTGTGAGTGGCCCAATAGAATAACAAACAAAATGTGATTTTTCACCATATTGTGGCAGGGATCTAGTTAAACCTCCCTTCCTTGCTTGCAGGTGCTTGCTTTTGTCCTGTGTCTTATACAACTTAAAGTAAGCTCGTGCATTTATCCCTCACCTTATGAGGATTCTATTCCTTTTTACCTTATGAGAATACTATTTCTTTTCACCTTACAAGGAGACTATTCCTCTTAGAAAAGGGCTCTATCCTGAGGATTTCATTTCTTCATAATTATTTCTGAAATCCTGGCATTGAAATGTAGTTGCCTTGGGGGCTAGAGCTTCAACATATGAACTTTAGAGGTCACCATTCCATTCACAGCAGTTTCCATTTGATCTTTGTTAACAATACACAGTTCCAACCTTTACACAGCAACATTTAGCTTGCTGAAAAATGTCACTACTTCTACACACTTAAGAGACTGTGGCTATGGCTTAAAGGATGTTAACCTTTTTATTCAGCTCAAGTGTGTAAGGTTATAGACACACTTGTGAGTTATTAGTTTATGCAATCATGGCCACAGTGCCTCTTCATGAGCCTAAGTGATCTTAGAATGATAATTTCTCCGATGAACAAACAAAAAATTTGGGCTTATACATCAAAAGTAATAACATTTTGAATACAGAAGGAAAACAAATGAAATCATAATGCATATTCAATCATAATTACACATCTATTGGGCAATCTCATCATTCATTTCATTTACTTATATTATATAAGTATTATATATCATTTAAAACCTTACACACTTGTGCTGAATAAGAAGGTTAACATCCTTTGAGCAATAGCCAGAATCTCTTAAGTGTGTAGAAGTAGTGTACATTTTCATATATATATATATACACATAATATAATTCTGGTAACCTCTATATCTCTGTCTTAAATGAAGCATTAAATGAAACACTATATACAAGTGAGACATGATAGATGTATTTTGGTCTTCCCAAGTCCATTTAAAGCTTATTTGTAGCCTGCACCATATACTTAGTAAATTTATTTGACTTCTTTCTCTGAGTTCCCTCCAGCCTTAAGCTCTTCAATATTTCTCCCATATAAGGGTCAGTTACACTGCTTTCCCACCAAACCCACTGTAACTCAGCAATCTGGAGGGAACTTGATCATCAGGGTTTCCCTTGAAAGAATGGCTGTCTAGATTTGCTGGTTTATTCACCATCAGTCCTGAAGTTTTCTGGCTCTCACCACCCGATGATTTCCCAGTGTTTTATTTATATATATATATATATATATATATAAATCTGCAGCCTTTTTTCGCATCTAGGAAATGAAAATATTCTCTGAACACTTTACTAATCCACAAGGCAAGATGCATGTAAATTTAAATTAGGAACATTTTCATTGCAATAATACATTTTAAATGAAAATTATGTTCTTTTGCGATATGAGAATTTCAGAAATCCCTACCCTTTGAATGTATAAATAGACTTCCTGAAAATATCTAGGTCACTGGTAACAACAGAGAAGTAGTACCAAATGTTGGGAGATCTGAGCCACTCACAGTGTCTCCTACATTTTATGCTCCTAACTCAAGACAAAGCATTGGGTTTGGGTTTGTTTGATTTGGACTGTTCAGAAAAATACTCTCCTGGGATATATTTAAAAAAAACATAAATACATCATTTTATTTGATTAGATTTACTATATTCTAGTAGCATTGCTAAGAAGGATTGGTTTTTTAATTCTATTCAGATCACAAGGAACAGGTGGGATATTCTTACTCTTCTAGATTTGAAAAGATATGAGACCACTGGGAATTCTTGCACCTCACAGACTAATTTCCAGTCTGGGGGAAGAACTGAATAAGGATAAGAATAGTCTCATTTATATTGAAATATCACTGAGACAGTAAGTCTTTAGACTTCTTAGGGAATCTACTTAAACCCCATTTGAGGATAATATTGAAGATATATCTAGGCCCAGAAAGCTGGTTAGAAACTGGAGGTTGACTTAAAATGAAAATAAGACTTTGTAGAATCATTGTCTTTCATTTCATTCTCTTTTTTTATTAGATATTTTCTTTATTTACATTTCAAATTTTACCCTCTTTCCTCATTTCCCTTCCACCCCCCCATTCTATCCCCCTTCTCCTGCTCACTAAACCACCATCTCTTGCTTCCCTGTCCTAGCATTACCGTGCTCTGGGGCATAGAGCCTTCACAACAGCAAGGGCCTCTCCTCTCATTGATGTCCCAGAAGGCCATCCTCTGCTACATATGCAGCTGGAGCCATGGGTCCCTCCATGTGTATTCTTTGGTTGGTGTTTTAGTCCCTGGGAGCTCTGGAGTTACTGGTTCGATCACATTGTTGTTCCTCCTATGGGGCTGCAAACCCACTCAGCTCCTTCTGTCCTTCTCTAACTCCTACATTGGAGACCCCATGCTCAGTCCAATGGTTGGCTGAAAGCATCTGTCTCTGTATTTGTCAGGTTGTGGCAGATCCTAGACAGCTATATCAGGATCCTGTCAGCAAGCACTTGTTGGCATCCACAATAGTGTCTGGGTTTGGTAACTGTATATGGGATGAATCCCTAAGTATATCACTCCTGGTCATATACCCCAAAAATGCTCCAACATGTAATAAAGACATAATCTTTACTGTGTTCACAGCACCCTTATTTATAATAGCTAAAAGCTGGAAATAAACCAGATATCCTTCAAGAGAAGAATGGATACAGAAATTGTGTTACATTTACACAATGGAGTACTACTTAGCTATTAAAAATGATGAATTCATGCATTTCTTAGGCAAATGAATGGAACTAGAAAATATTATCCTGAATGAAGTAACATAATCACAAAAGAACACACATGGTATGCATTCACTGATAAGTGGATTATTAGCCCAGAATTTCTGAATACCCAAGATACAATTCATAGGCCACATTAAGCTCAAAAAAGATGGAAGACAACAGTGTGAATAAGTCAGTCCTTCCTAGAAGGGGGATCAAAATACCCATGGAAGGAATTACAGAGACAAAGTTTGGAGCGCAAACTGAAGGAAAGGCCATCCAGGGATAGATGTTCTTAACCAAAGATTCCATTATATTTTTAAATGGATGGCATGAACCCCTTTTTAAAAAACAAAACACAAAATATCCTGTTTTATTTTATTCACATTTGAATAATGGTTAACATTCCTATGAGTGATGAGAATCATAAAGTTACAGACATCTTGCTGATTTTGCATTTATTTATATCAGTATTATTAATTCAAAACGATGACATTTCCTGTTTTCCATACTTTCTACTGCAAACCCACAGGGTGGCTAAATATTCCATAGCTACATTTTAACTGCATGACACTCTAACTGTTTGATACCTAATCAAAATAATATCAAGATTAGAGGGCAGTGGGATACAAACCTCCTTCATAAGCAGCAGCTTCTAGAAACTAGAACTCAAGCGACAAGACTGTCAACTGTTGGTCAGAAGAATGGAGCCCGAGTTATATTTGCTCTTAAGAGGAGACTGACATCTTGAATTTTCCAAGTCTTTAATCTATAACTATTCAAAACTGACTCCAGAAACATTATAGTTATATATATAACTATATATAACTATATATAACTATATATAACTATATATAACTATATATAACTATATATAACTATATATAACTATATATAACTATATATAACTATATATAACTATATATAACTATATATAACTATATATAACTATATATATAACAATATATATATATATATATATATATATATATATATATATATATATATATATATATATATATAAATATATATATATATATATATAAAAATATATATATATATATATATATATATATATATATATATATATATATATTTCTGATATAATACCAGGACATATCATTTTACCTTCCCATAGAGGTAGTTCTAGAGAATTTAGAAATAACATGAAGTTTGATGACAATAGATATCAGATCAATAATCTTTTGTCCATAGTACACTGAACCCCAAGAGTGTTTCCTCTATACTGCAGCAAATTTGTCTGTTTTTTTTTTGTGTGTGTGTGTGTGGTACTGTTGGTGCCTCATTTAAAAATTATAAAGACATATCATAAGAAAGCAGCAATGGGTGAGACCTAGGGATATTGTTGTCTTTTAAAAGCTCCCAAGCCCATGTGGTTATAGCACTTTTAATTTTTCTGATCAGCACAAGAATAATTTCAGTAAGAAGAATAGATAACCAATATCAAGATGGTACTTGATTCTTAAGAGACGCTTAAGTAGACTGAAGGCAACTAGATAGTTATAGAATTCAAGGAAACAGTAGTAGTGGAATAATAGAATGAGGAAAACCTAAAATCCATCCTTTTAAACTTCCAGATGCTAAATCATTCAAAGAAACTAATAGTTATGATAAGGCCTGATAATTTTGGTAATCATTTTAAAGTTTCCCTGGATGTCTACCATAAATCAATAAGGCATAGGTTTCAACTTGATAATCCAGAATCATCCATGTTATTATGAACTGTAGGGGGAGAAATGTTATTTGTATATCGAGTAAGGAGTGAAGATAGATCACCTTCACTTTGTGTGCCTTTATTCTTCTATAGTGTTTTGTTTGGTTGGCTCTTTCCTCAGACAAGCTATCCTGATGTATCTTAGGCAGCACTCAGACTAAACAGCATCTCACCTTAGCATCAAGAGCACCAAGACAGTGGGTGTGCATGAGCATGCTGGCACTAGTTATGGATTTAACAAGCATTTAACAATGTGCTTCTCCAGGGTCTTTCATTCTTCCCTGTTTTTCTTAGGGGAAGGTATGTCTCTCTCTCTCTCTCTCTCTCTCTCTCTCTCTCTCTCTCTCTCTCTCTCTGCATATATATGTATGTATATACATATGTATATATAGTTATACTCACAAATATAAAACATACATTGCTATCCTAAATATATGTCTGAAATAAAAGAATTTCTATGTTCTGTTCCTATAATTTTCTATAAAAGAAATATGCAGAAAGAATTTTTGTAATATTGTTATTATCAATCTTTCTGAATCTTATAATTTAATAGTGCCAGAGTCTTCTATGTCACATTACCTTTTTAATGATTAAATATGTTCTTTAAAACGGGGATTCTTAATATTTGGCAAAATAAAGTTTTGCATTTAGATATTTTATGAGAATTTCATAGAGGAGTATTGAATTTTCATAATTTCCATACTTCCCTCTCCCCTCCAACTTCCGTACCTTATGTTTGAATACCTGCTCATTGGCAGATGTTTCTCAGCATGTCTGGATGCTACCCCTAGATGCCAGTATTACCCCTCAGTAGTAATAACCCTGAACATTTCCAGATATCCACAAATGTACCCCAGGGACAGTTCTTCCCATCAAAGAATCACTGCTTTAAAGGAATAATAAAATATTGCATTATTTGTTGTTATTGATACATTATATTATTCATAATAATGATCACATTTTGGTAGACCATTTCTAAATATGAGCAATATTCTACTTCTTAATCCATTTATTTCCATTTGATAGATGTATCTTAATTATGGTAAATATTTGGAAAAAAATGCAGAGTCAAGCCAAATAATTGTCTATACCTTTAAAATAATGTCCTGAGGGTATTTAAATTCTTCTTGCTGTGCTGTGTTGTGCTGTGCTCTCTCTCTCTCTCTCTTGCTCACTCGCTCTCTCTCTCTCTCTCATATGCTTCATATGTTAAATTATTGTCTCTGCACAGTTCACTGATGACATCTGTTGCCTTGATCTTATCACCTCAAAAAATTTCCAGCCAAATTAATGACCAGATGGTTTTACCTGAATAAAAATGTTTTCTGGATTCATAACCTATTTTAATAAAATACCTTCTGCACTGTAAGAAAGCCAAAAGCTAATTCAATGCCATTAGGCAGTGTAAAATTTAGAAAGTATGGTCTATCTATTCTTTAAAATGTCTTTCTCTGCTTTAACATATTTTATTCCCTTCATTTTAGTTCATATTCACTTTGTGATGACATTCAAGTAACAACCACTGTGAACACAACACTTTTGTTGAATTATTGTTTTGTGATATAATATTTGTTAACTTTGCAAAAAGAAGAAACATAGATCATTTCTGAGACATGCACATTTAAATATGTTTATTCTAAAAATATCACAAAACAAATGATTATTACAGCAATATTTGAAAAAATTATTTTCTTATCTAATACTTATATGATACACCCAATTGTAGTCTTCTGTCCCTCTCTTCTCTAAGTTTCCCTCACTTCACCTGTCCCCAAGATCCACTCCTTGCTTTCCTTCAAAAAAAATTAACATTATTTCTAATAGTATACTATACTCCTAGACTGGTTAAATATTTTCTTAATAACGCATCCATTACAGACACAAAAGAATGTAATAAATTCAATGAAATACTTTTAAATCAACAATTAATCACCATGAAATAATGAATGAAGCCCAGTCTTATAATAAAAATAAATTGTGTAAATAAACACACATATGTGCAGTCAATATTAAGAACCACATTTAGGGTTTGGAGCAATGGCTTAGTGGTAATGAGTACTGCTGCTTCTCCTCAGGACATAAATTTGGTTTATAAAACCATTTTTTTTTTTTTTGGAGCTTAAAACTTCCTATAAATATAACTACATGGGCATCTTCTTCTGAATTCTTCAAATCCCTACAAACACACATATGCACACAAGAGTGTGCACCCAACCCCCACACACACACACGAGAGAGAGAGAGAGACAGAGAGAGAGAGAGAAAGAGAGAGAGACAGAGACAGAGACAGAGACAGAGAGACAGAGAAAAAGACAGAGACATAGAAATACACATAGAAACAGAGTTAAAAATAAAATTTATTGAAAAATGTACAACGACTTAAAAATTAGATAATTAATTTGAAAGAGCCCAATGAGAGGCATATGGGAGAGTTTGGAGGGAGGAAAAGGCAGGTAAAATTGTTTAATTATAATCTCAAAAATTGAAAAAGTTTACAAAAGATATAATATGGCTTATGTTAAATCAGTGGACCTCAATCTGTAGGTCATAAGAACTTTGGGGGTCACAAATCAGATATTCTGCATATACAACATTTACATTACAATTCATAACAGTAGCAAAATTATACTTATGAAGTGACCATGAAGTAACTTTATGGTTGGGGTTAACCACAGCATGAGGAACTGTATTAAAGGGTTACAGTATTAGGAAGGTTGATAACCAGTCCTTTAAACCTATAATTATTTTTGCTAAAAACTCTAGAAAATGTCAGTGTTATTAGAAATACTCTCCTTGGATATAATATGCAAAATCTGTATTTCCATGATAGAATGTTTTTATCATACAAATAAAATATTCTCCTATAATGTAGCAAAACAAGCCACAAAACCTTACCCAAACATCATTAAAAATGCTTAAGGAAAAGAAATAATTCCTGTTTTTCTGAAGAAGTGAGTACTTGTAGAGGTCTAGCCTCAGCGTGTGGGGGTTGCTGAGAAAGGCTGCATTGGGAAGTGAACTGATTCAATGACTGGGAGTCAGCAGTAGATACAAGCTGTCAGTTCAGGTACTCTCTCTGTTCCCTGAGGATTCTCATCACTCCTATTCCTCCTCCTCCTTGTCATCGTGATCCTCCTCCTTGTCCTCCTCCCCTCCCTCTCTCCTTCCCCTTCCTCCTCCTTCTCTCCTCCTCCTGGTCCTCTTTGCCCTTGTCCTCCTCATCTTCCTCCTCGTTGTCCCCCCCATCTTCCTCGCTGTCTTCTTCTTCTTCTTCTTCTTCTTCTTCTTCTTCTTCTTCTTCTTCTTCTTCTTCTTCTTCTTCTTCTTCTTCTTCTTCTCCTCCTCTTCCTCCTCCTCTCCTCTTCCTCCTCCTCCTTCCCTCATGCTTTAGCCAAAGTTACATCATCAGGGTTCTAATCATTGTTAATAATCTTCAAAAATCCTTAAATTTACATAAATTCCATGAATCCCAGATCAATAGTCTCATTTCTTTAGAGCAAAAACTAAACACAACAGAAAAGCACATTTCCTTATATATTTTTCCAGCCTGTTCTTCCTGGGTAGCTGAGCACAGCTCCTGCACTTTTCTGGTACAGCAGACAGCAGTCTTTAGTAACTACTTTCATGTAAGAACAGAAAGATAGCATAGTACTAAAATTAAAATGATACCTTACAAAGTTTTGAATTTATGTAAGTAAAGTGGCTAGCTCTCTCTATCATTTTTCTGGGCATTATCATCTCCAATTCTTCAAACAGCTAGAACACGGTATTAACTTTTATATGCTTCCACGCCATCATTTAATTCTCTAATCATCATTTTCTCATCCAAGCAATTCCATAGTCTCATGGATCCGCCTACTATTATTTATTCCTAAATCATATATAATTTACTAGTTTTCTATACATACTTCTTAAGACGACTTTAACTTTTTTTTTTTTTTTTTTTTTTGGTTTTTTTTAGACAGGGTATCTCTGTATAGTCCTGGCTGTCCTGGAACTCACTCTGTAAACCAGGCTGGCCTCGAACTCAGAAATCCACCTGCCTCTGCTTCCGGAGTGCTGGGATTAAAGGTGGGCGCCACCACTGCTTGACTACTTTAACTTTTTTATCCTTGATGTCTCCAAGTTCACCTAATTAATGCAGTAGTCATTGGACCAGGGGTACATGTATCTCCTCTTGATTCCAATGTAAGGAAGTTACAATGAATTGTAATGAAATGTTTCTACAAAGGGTGGTGTAGGCTTCCATGGACTCTGTGGTTTTGTTGTCTAGATCCTTTCCCATGGTCCTAAAAGCCAAGTAGAGGGCCTATTTCTCATCCTCCACAGCCTCATGACCTCATTCCTCATTCCTGAAAACCACATCTGTTTCAATTATTATGGTGCAATTAGCTCCAAATAATGGTGGAAGTATATTTCCCTGGGAAGGATGACTGAAAGTAAAGTAGTAAAGACAGCAGATCAGCTTCAGGGCAACAGCTATCATCAGTACATGTAGGGATGGTGGGGATCAATGTCCTGGCAATGCTCCAGGGGCAGGAACTGTGTCACACCTCCCCTTATGCCATCATGCTGGACCCAGCAAGGACTGAGTCTTATTTAATTCTCTGTTTTAGCTCCAGGGCTCTAGCCAGATTCTGTCATTTGATTAGTGGAAATTGAAATAAATTATACTTATGAATAACTAAAACATAAATAAATTGTGTACTTTATACACAAGTCGGAACTTCTGGGATTGCTTACAATTTAGGTTTATTTTGGCTTACTTAGTCATTGAAGATGAAAATTCACACACAGATTTGCTGAGAGAGCATTTGTGCAAATCTATCCAGAAAATCGGAGGCTGCTTGGGTTGTTCATCAAGACCTTTCACAGGAAAGCTTTTTCCTTTCTTGTCCCAGTCAGAATGACTTGTAGGCTTTTGCACAGTGTAAGCTCAAAGAAGAAAGTATGAGTCTCCCATGTGGCTGAGTTATGGCAGCAGCCGTTTAGAGAGTGATGCTGCTACAAATATGGGCATTGCTTCAGTGATCTATGTGCAGCAGGTTCCTGTCTCCCATCAGTCCTCTAGATGACATAGTGCTGCACATAACATTGTATGATTTCATGCCCAAGCTGTCTATTTTCTTTACTATCTGTTCAAGTGGATAGATTTTGCTTATTGTTTAACAGAATGACTTTTAAAATCTCCTTTCAATTTTTCTGTAGATTAAGTTACCAAGCACCATTTGTTTTGTCAAATGTTCTCTTCTATTGCAGTTGTAAATTAAAATGATTTACCTGTGTATAGCCATTTGGAGGGGTTAGAATTGCATTTAGGGGAACTATTACACCCCTCTGTTTTTAATTCAGTTTTAACAGTGTGATGGGAGTACATTGTTTATGCAGTAAAACTATTTGCTCAGTCCATTAAACTACAATGAGAAAATCACTACCTGTAGTAAAATTTATGAAAATGTAGTGTCTTGAAATGGTTGGTAAACCTGGAAAAGAACTATTTCCTGCTGGGAGGAAACTACAGAACATATCTATAAATCATTCAAGTCAACTCACATTTAACTGAAATTGTAGGATCCTTGTAAAATTATATTTTCATAACGTGGTAGAATCACTCTAATGGTAGCTGCTTTATACTAAAATAAGCATGTCATTCATGGATTCTTATTATAAATGAGTCACAACAAGTTGCTTGTGGTATGTTAGAATAATTTATCTCATTTTTCACTTTTATTATTGTTCTTTAGGGCTACTATGGAACCCTAAATTAGGAAAATGCAAAAATGCAGATTAGAATACATATGAAAACATTCTAATAACTTGAAATATACTTTTTCTGTTTCTGTTTGATAAAACAGATATCTTACCCTTGTATTATTAAGTGGAGAAAACATTCAGTTTGTAGATTCTATCACCAGACTTTCCAAAGAAACTGTCATGGTTTTATGATAGTGTGTTGGCTCTGCTTTGTTTGATTTAGCTTCTTCATGAATAAAATGGGAACAAGAAAAGGATCTGGCTCATTGAATCTGCTACAAGAAAGATTATTGAAGAAGAAAACTGGAAAACAGAAGGACCTCATGAAAAACATGAAACATGTGAAAACATTGGGAACTCAGAGACATGCAAAGCACATAGACATAAACAAAAGGATTAGAGTGTGTGCAAAGTATCAAAGTGGTATGTTATCAGTATGCTCATTTAACAATAAAATATAAAGAAGAGGTTCCATAAATCTCACTTGAATATCATATTGGAAAATTGAATCTTAGTAATGTTTCTCTGCATAGGTTAATATAAGATCCATGCAAAGATCTTGGGATTTCTCAAACCTTTCTCATTCATATGTCTCACAATATTTTACATGACTTTACATTCTATGTAATAGTGCAGAGACCCTGAAGCATTTTGTCTCCCTGTGGCTTTATAAGGACTTGAGTTTCTTCTGGCAGAAGAGGCATCATCTGCCAGATGGGTTGGAGTCTGCAGGGAGTGGGCTACTTGAGGCTGTTTCTTCTTCTATCCTATCATTTTATATTTATAGCATAGTTCCTCCCGAAGTTTTGAGGTTTTTATACACTTTCTGCCGTTTGAGCTGGAGTTACCATTTGACTTCTCAAATATGTAGTCAGACTTTTAACTCCCAAGAACAGTCCTCCCCTTGTATTATTATTTTAGAACTGTGGCCTTGGTCAATGACATAGGGGCTTGGACTGTGGCTAGTACTCAGAGCAACAATTAACATAGAATTTCTGCTCATGTGGATGAGTCTCTTTCTACATGATGATGATGGTTTATTAGATTCTACTCATATAGATGGTCCCTTCTCATAGATACATGAAATCCACAAGAACGTAGGCACATATAAACCTGTTATGCTTTTACCGTATTTCCCTTCATTTTTGGAACTTAGTCCCTCTGAATCTAAAGTTTTTTATATTGTGTTTAGTCTGCTGGTATCCATTAGCTGTTTGTCTAACAGAAGCTGTTGCTCTGAGACAAAAGAACTGGACATTTTAGAAACCAGAATCCATATGGAATTCCTGTACTAATACCTATAGGAAATCAGCAACTAAAATGCTCTGTTACTCATGCTAATATCCTCACAAGTTGCACACTATCCATTTTTAAACATTGGGACACTTTTGGTGAAGAATAAAAACATTTCTGCTTCTTAAATCAAGAACATCTTTGTATGGAAAAGTCAAGAAATGTTTGGTATACTTTTTACATTTAAAAGAAAAATTCAAGATACCAGTAGGCATTAAATATTCCTTATTTGATTTCCTGTTCCTTTTATTATTCTTATTCACCTGCTCGACTTTTCAAATGTGAGGTATANCTTTTGGTGAAGAATAAAAACATTTCTGCTTCTTAAATCAAGAACATCTTTGTATGGAAAAGTCAAGAAATGTTTGGTATACTTTTTACATTTAAAAGAAAAATTCAAGATACCAGTAGGCATTAAATATTCCTTATTTGATTTCCTGTTCCTTTTATTATTCTTATTCACCTGCTCGACTTTTCAAATGTGAGGTATATGTAATGTGCAACCTATTTATGAGCATTAAAAGGCACATAAAAATACCATATATCTATGAAAGGATTAGATATTTTCTGGAGATCTTATACTTTGGCCTGAATACCAGTGGTATGAGGTTTATGAGAACTTCCATGGAAGATATGGGAAGCATGCTATGCACAAGGAGGCACCACATATTACACATGAATGTCATATATGAAAATTGTGCAGCCAAGCTGTGGGTTTCAGAAAACTTACTTGCCAGCTACCTGGTGAGTAGCCATACCTGGTTTCTTAAAAATTGAACTCCAATTACATTGTAAACATCTAATACCTCTAAATGTTTGTTTTTTCCAACATTCTTACACACAGAAGGAACCATTGACTCAGTCCTTTCAAGTGACCTACATGCAAATCAGTAAGTTGAGTTCTCAGAAAGGAATATTAAAATCAGAAAAGCACTGGTTAGCCAAAGTCCTTCTCTCTCCATTTTTATTCACCCAGCAGCCTGTTTGGGGCACTCAGGTACAGACTGGGGCTATGGCTTCTCTTTTTCACCATCTGGACATCTTGAAGGTAAAAATCAAGATAGCCTTGGTCCTGAGACCTGACATCTGGACTAGCTGTTTTGATAGTTAACATGTACTTAAATTCTGACAATTTTATTTTGTGGAGCCCTGGGATTTTTTTAAATTTTCAACCGTAGTAGAAAGAACTCTTTCCCACAGCTTCAGCTCTGCATACTGTGAAGTTGAAAGAACCTCAGTATAGTTGCTGTCCTCATCACACCACTGGGTCACCATTCTATTGCCCCAATGTCAACAAAACACTTTTTTGCTTCTGTGTGTTCCCATTAAAAAGAGTGGAAAGTGAATGGCTATAACTTAAGCTTGGAGATTGGATATAGAGCCTGATTATCTATCTATCTATCTATCTATCTATCTATCTATCTATCTATCTATCTATCTATCTATCTATCTATTTATTTGTAAGTTGTATCTTCAATTGCCTAAATAATGGGGTAAAGTTATTTATTTATTTATTTGTAAGTTGTATCTTCAATTGCCTAAATAATGGGGTAATTAGAAAAAGGACAGGCAATATATCACAGGAAGTAGCTTTTTTTTTTTTTTTTTTTTCAACTTTTATTAGATATTTTCTTCATTTACATTTCAAGTGTTATCCAGAAAGTTCCCTATATCCTCCCCCCTCCCGGCCCTGCTACCCTACCCACCCGCTCCCACCCCCTGGCCCCGGTGTTCCCCTGTATTGGGGCAAATAAAGTCTGCATAACCAAGGGGCCTCTCTTCCCACTGA
>LR750919.1:61895-97315 GCA_902729485.2 Mus minutoides
TCCCAAGGAAGAAGGAGCGAGAGAAAGTACCCAAGGAGCTGAAGGGGTCTTCAACCCTCTAGGTGGAAGAATAACCATGAACTAACTAATACCCCCTGAGCTCATGTCTCTAGCTGCATATATAGAAGGGGATGGCCTAGTTGGCCAACAGTGGGAAGAGAGGCCCCTTGGTCATGCAGACTTTATATGCCCCAATACAGGGGAACGCCAGGGCCAAGAAGTGGGAGAGGATGGGTAGGGTAGCAGGGCCGGGAGGGGGGAGGGTATAGGGAACTTTCTGGATAACACTTGAAATGTAAATGAAGAAAATATCTAATAAAAGTTGAAAAAAAAAAAGAAATGTTCAAAATCCTTAGTCATCAGAGAAATGCAAATCAAAACGACTCTGATATTCCACCTTACACCAATCCGAATGTCTAAGATCAAAACCTCAAGTGACAGCACATGCTGGTGAGGATGTGGAAAAAGAGGAACACTCCTACATTGCTGTTGGGATTGCAAACTGGTGCAGCTACTCTGGAAATCAATCTGTTGGTTCCTCAGGAAATTGGAAATAGTTCTACCTAAAGACCTAGCTATACCATGGTTGGTCATATACCCAAAGACACCCCACCATACCACAAGGATATGTACTCCACCATGTTCATAGCAGGCTTTTTTGTAATAGCCAGAAACTAGAAACAACCCACAATGGAAGAATAGATACAGAAAATTTCATTTACACAATGAAATACTGTTAAGCTATTAAAAATATGGGCACCATGTAATTGTCAGGCAAATGGATGGTACTAGAAAGTATTACACTGGCTGAGGTAATTCAGACCCAAAGGGACATGCATGGTATGTACTCACTGATAAGTGAATTTTAGCCAAAAGTATAGAATATTAAGGATACAACAAACAGACTGTGAAAAGTTTAACAAGCAGTAAGACCCAAGTGAGGATGCTTCAGCCCCACTTAGAAGGTGGAAGAAAATAATCACTGAAGGCAGAGGGAGAGACCTCAGCACGTGAGGAGAGCAGGAGGGAAAAAGCAGGAATAGGATCAGGTATGGTGGCAGGGGCAGGAGAAGTCTTGAGGGCCAAGAGAATGAATGGGAATAAACATCCTGGGGGAAGGGGTGCATAGCAGTGAGAGAGACCAGGGAGGTAAGAGACTCTAAGGGCTCAGTGGGGGTGACCTTTGCCAAAATGCCCAACAATGGGAAGAGTGAACTTGAAGAGTCTACCTCTAGTGGATAGAAAAAGCCTCAAGTGGAAGGACAAGGTTACTAACCCAAGGTCAAAATTTCTGACCCAGAATTGTTCCTGTCTGAAAAAACTGCAGGGTTAAAAATGGAGAAGAGACTAAAGGAAAGGCTGTCCACCTCAAGGGGAGAGGGGTGGGGGGACACCAAGACCTGACATATTACTGATGCTATGATATGCTTACAGACTGGAACCTGGAAGGGCTGTTCTCTGAGAGACCCTATCTGCAGCTGACTGAGACAGAAGCAGATCCAAGCATTGGACTGAAGTCAGTGATCCCTATGGTTGAAGTATAGGGGAAAAACTGAAGAAGTTTAAGTGGAGAGTAACGTCATAGAAGACCATTAGTCATAACTAACTAGGGAGCTCCTAGAGACTGAGCCACCAACCAGAAACATACACAGGCCTGTCTGAGGCCCCTGGCAATAATTAAAAAAAATAAAAATAAAAATAAAATGGCAGAGGTCTGCTTTGTCAGGCCTAACTGAGAGAAGGTGCACTTAATCCAAGAGACTTGAGTCCCCACAGAGGAGGGAGGGGTAAGCACCCTCTCAGAGGCAAGGGGAGGAAGACTGGGGTAAGGAACTGTGAGACCAGTAGTAATGCATGTAATTAAAAAAAAAAAAATCACACTAGCACCTTCCTCAGTGCTGCGCTCTCGCTCTGAGATCAGCCGCCAGCAATGGCCATCTTTCTGAGCCCCCACAGCTAGCTTCACCAAGCCACCCTGGTATCTATCATTCAGCTCTGCCAAGCCCCCAGCTTTGATGCTTTTCTCAGGAATGCTGGGAGCTGCGATTGCTTTCCACCAGTCAAGCACCCTGTGTTTAGTTCTGCCATCCCACCAAACACTGCCCTGGCTGTGTCCTTTCTCCTGCCCACCTTAGTTACTGCAGATGGAAAATACTAGACAGCCTTAATATTTTAAAACTAGCCAGATAACTCAATGGATGGCAGAAGAATATCTTACCCCATCCTCCTTATCTTCAGTTGCCTGAGGAGGTTACAAACTACTGGTGCCCAGAGGCTTACATGTCTGATTTCACCACTGCACAGTCTGCTCTCACTCTTCCTCTCCTCCTCTTGCTCCTTTTGGGACCCGGAAGTCCCACCTTTTGCCCCTTGCCCAATGATTGGCTTCCGCTGTCTTTATTGACATAATTAAGAACCAATTAGGGAAAGAACACTTTCCTCTATAGATGGAGGCAGTGACTGGCATATTATTATTATTATTATTATTATTATTATTATTATTATATAGTAAAAACAGCTTAAAAGACAAGAAATCACTTCAGAAATTCAAGAAAGACTCATAGACTTCTCTTGACAAAGTTAACAATGAAAACATTCAGGAAGTCCAATGAATACTAAACTTGGTGAATTAAAATAATTCCTGTTACCAAGACATATATGACATGAAATTTCAAAGCAAACATATTTAAATAGGAACACCATAAATAGCCAGGAAAAAAAAAAAAAAAAAAAAAAAAAACCACAGTGAACTACCAGAGAACAGTAAGAGCAAGTGGCTGACTTTCAGTAGCCAGTGTGAGGCAGCCAGCAATGGACCAATGTGATTCGAGGACAAGTAACACAATTGAATGAAACAGCTATCAAATTTGTCGAAGGAAGCCGGTACTGATGACAAGAGAGGCAGTCTCTGTGAAGAGACTTTTGTTAAATAAGATTCTAGAGAATGTTACTTGGAAGGCTTGTCATGCATGAAGGTATGTCATACACAAGAGTACCAAATACACGTCTCACACTAGTAACTGTAAAAGTGGTGGCATACATATGCCTATATATTAACATGAAATAGTTACTAAAAAAAATACTTCAGGTAAGTTAAAGATATGAATGAGAAAGAGCTCCAGTCGTCAATAGGATGGTGGAAATGAAAATTTGACTAATTGATTTGACAATTGTGATAGTTTAGGAGATATACTGAAATTTCATTGAAAGGCCAGTGAAATGGCTCAGAGAGTAACACTACTTGCTATACTAAACTGCCAATCTTAGTTTGATGTACAGAACCCATAGTAGAAAGAGACTACCAACTTTGAAAGTTGTATACACACACACACACACACACACACACACACACACTCACTCACTCATACTCCTAGTAACTAGGCTCCCTGTGGGCTGTATTCATCAACATGTGAAATCTAGGACAAGCAGCAATAGTCAGACAAGTGGATGCTACCTCTGTTGTGTACAACACAGTCTTCCTGGAGTACCTCACTGCAGAGGTACTTGAGTCAGCAGTAAATGCATCAAATTCTTAAGTTGAAGCATATTACTTCTCATCACTTACAACTTGTTATTTGGGGAGATGAAGAATTGGACTTTCCCATCAATGATACACCTATTAGTGACAGTATCATCCCACATGCACATACAAAAATCACTGATTGGGAAGAAAAGATAAGAGAATAATGTCTAAGGTTGCCTGGATTCCTTATTTTCTCAGGACTCTTAAGTATTACCAGCTGTCCACTTTTGGTGATTCCAGTGCATTATATCTCTCTATCTTGCCAAAAGCAATCTACAGATTCACTGCAATCCCCATCAAAATTCCAACTCAATTCTTCTTAGAAAGAGCAATTTGCAATTTTATCTGGAATAACAAAAAAACCTAGAATAGCAAAAACTATTCTCAATGATAAAAGAACCTCTGATGGAATGACAATGCCTGACATCAAGCTGTACTACAGAGCAATTGTGATAAAACAAACAAACAAACAAAATTGCATAGTACTGGTACAGCAACAGACAGGTAGACCAGTGGAATAGAATTGAAGACCCAGAAATGAACCCACACACCTATGGTCACTTAATCTTTGACAAGGGAGCTAAAACCATCCAGTGGAAAAAAAGACAACATTTTCAACAAATGGTGCTGGCTTAACTGGCAGTTATCATGTAGAAGAATGCAAATTGATCCATTCTTATCTCCTTGTACAAAGCTCAAGTCTAAGTGGATCAAGAAACTCCACATAAAACCAGAGACCCTGAAACTTACAGAGGAGAAAGTGGGCAAAATCCTTCAAGATATGGGCACAGGGGAAAAATTCCTGAACAGAACAGTAATGGCTTGTACTGTAAGTTCTAGAATCAAGAAATGGGACCTCATAAAATTGCAAAGCTTCTATAAGGCAAAAGACACTGTCAATAAGACAAAAAGGCCACCAACAGATTGGGAAAGGATCTTTACCAATCCTAAATCAGAATGGTGACT
Source organism: Mus minutoides (assembly GCA_902729485.2). NCBI lineage: Eukaryota > Metazoa > Chordata > Mammalia > Rodentia > Muridae > Mus > Mus minutoides. Next base: position 66,385 of record LR750919.1, read on the forward strand.
AATATACAAAGAACTAAAGAAGATGGACTCCAGAAAATCAAATAACCCTATTAAAAATGGGGTAAAGAGCTAAACAAAGAGTTCTCAACTGAGGAATATGGAATGCCTGAGAAGCACTTGAAAAAATGTTCAACATCTTTGATCATCAGGGAAATGTAAATCATAAGAACCCTGAGATTCCACCTCACACCATTCAGAATGGCTAAGATCCAAAATTCAGGTGACAGCAGATGCTGGTGAGGATGTGGAGAAAGAGGGACACTCCTCCTTTGCTGGTGGGATTGCAAGCTGGTACAACCACTCTGGAAATCAGTCTGGCGGTTCCTCAGAAAATTGGACATACTACTACAGGAAGATCCAGCAATTCCTCTCCTGGCCAAATACCCAGAAGATGTTGCAACTTGTAGTAAGGACACTGCTCTACTATGTTTGTAGCAGCCTTATTTATAATAGCCTGAGGCTGGAAAGAACCCAGATGTCCCTCAACAGAGGAATGGATACAGAAAATATGGTGCATTTACACAAAGGAGTCTACTCGGCAATTAAAAACCATGAATTCATGAAATTCTTAGGCAAATGGATGCATCTAGAAAATATCATCCTGAGTGAGGTGACCCAGTCACAAAAGAACACACATGATATGCACTCACTGATAAGTGGATACGAGCCGAGAGACTTAGAATATCCAAGATACAATTTGAAAAGCACATGAAACTCAAGAAGAAGGAAGACCAAAGTGTGGATACTTCCTCCCTTCTTAGAATGGGGAACAAAATACTCATGGAAGGAGTTGCAGAGACAAAGTTTGGAGCTGAGATTTAATAAAGGACAATCCAGAGACTGCCCCACCCAGAGATCCATCCCATACACAATCACGAAACCCAGATACTATTGCATATGCAAGAACGATTATGCTGACAGGACACTGATATAGCTCTTTCTTGTGAGGCTATGCCAGTTCCTGGCAAATACAGAAGTAGATCCTCACAGTCATTTATTGGATGGATCACAGGGCCTCTAATGAAGGAGCTAGAGAAAGTACCCAAGGAGCTAAAGGGGTCTGCAACCCTGCAGGAGGAACTAACCAGTACCCCCCAGAACTGTGTCTCTAGTGGCATATGTAGCAGAGGATGGCCTAGTTGGCCATAAATGGGAGGAAAGGACCTTGGTCTTGTGAAGATGTTACTCCCCAATACAGGGAAATGCCAGGGCCAGGAAGCAGGAGTGGGTGGATTGGAGGGCAGGGTAGGAGGTATAGGGGGCTTTGGGGATAGCATTTGAAATGTAAATGAAGAAAATATTTAATAAAGAAGAAATCAAAAATAAAAAAGAAAAACACAATATTGCCTTTTTGTAATCTATTGTGCAAGTTGGATGCTTAATTAGCCTTCCAATCAAGCAAATGTCTGCATTTGTCGTAACCATATTTATGTGTTATTGTCACTTTACAGGAGCTGCTTATTTTGAGGGAATGGGCTGTGATAGAGGTGACTATTAAAAAGTAACTGTTTGAATTTTAACTGTAGTGCAGAAATTACAATAACAAACATAAGTATTAGTAGACACATTCTTTCCACTCTGGTGGGTAAGATCAAAACGCTCATTACCCCTACTCTGACCAAAAGGAGAAGTCACTGAGAAGTCAGAAGTTTGGTACACTTATTCTGAAAGAGGGAGAGAAATAAGTGGACCACTAATGCTGTCTAACCAAACACTTAATATAGTGAAAGCTGGTTTGATATTGGTAGATTTTTTCCTAAGCAAAGTCTTACAAATAACTATTTCATGTGTCTTGTCAAAATTGCAGATCTAGGAGTAGTTGAAATAAGATTTTTTTCTGAATTATTTTTCACTCTAACAATGAAAAAATTCTGGCGAACAACCAACGACTATTGTGTCCTATACTTTTATGTGTCCATTCAGATTCACCTCAACCTCTGTTTCAAACCAGATGGACTTATGGGTTCAATTTGTGTATTATCTCAGCTTTCATTTAAGCTTTATCTTATTTTTTAAAATAAATATTCAGAGCCAGGCATGGTGGTGCATGCCTTTAATCCCAGCACTTGGGAGGCAGAGCCATGTGGAATTCTGAGTTCGAGGCCAGCCTGGTCTACAGAGTTAGTTCCAGGACAGCCAGGACTACACAGAGAAACCCTGTCTCGAAAAAACAAACAAACAAAAAACCAAATAAATACATAAATAAATTTTCAGGTTATACACTTTTATTTAGTTTTTTGTAGGCACTTAGTTTTCATTAACTTTCAAAAATAGTGTGGTGAGACAATTTGACTGCCATGCGTAATAGCCTGAGTTACATGCTAGTACCAGGAATATCAAAATAAACAAGCAGTACTACGGGTTGCAAACATTTAGATTTTCTGCATTATATAAGTATATACATTTTAAAATATGTTTATTAATATGTATTGAGTAATTAACTGATATGGGAAAATAAGTATTTTTGATCCAAGTCATGTATCCTAAAAGTGAATGCTGTTAATTTACATCTGCAATAAAAACAACAAAACACAACATATATTTGAACACAGAAAAGGTTTTTTTTGTGAGTTCCTGAGTCATAAAAAATTGACAAATTTCAAAATAAGAGCAAAAGAGTTATAAAATAAGCATTCACAATTTCTATTGCTGTATATAAAAATATTTATCAGAGAATGCGTAGTGATGACAAGTAATTTAATACATTTCAAACTTCAGTGCCATTTCTTTAGACAGCATGTAATTATACCCTTCAAATTTTAGACATTAGAGACAAGTTTTACATTTGAAATTAAAAATGGAAGAGAACCTTTTAAAATGGAAAAATGACAAACGCAGAAAGTGGCCTGCTCTGGAAAGGGCACTAGTTTTATCTCTGACTCCAATTTAATATGCTCCTTTCTGTACATGATATTAACTATGTTTGCTCTCGCATAGGCTAAATAATTCAGCCTAACATGACTACAGTTGAAATAATTTAGGAAGTAAAATTGAAAACTTTAATTATTAGCAGAAGATGTTTGCCCCTTATTTTCGATGTGTAGAAACATTAGCATATTGATATAATTCTGGAAAAAATATTGTGAGAGTTTCATTTGTTGAGCTGCAAAATCTATCAGTGAAAGTGCCTATATTGTATAATTTTCGGTAGGTATATCTGTATGACCTGTATCCTAGTTAATTACATGCTGAATGGAGAGAGCTTTTGAGGACTGACAGGGGATCGAGTGTTCTCTTTTAGTGGTAGTTGAATAGGAGTGTGCACACCAATCTGTGACAATACGCTTGGAAGCAATGTGCCTGTCATTGAAAAAGTTTGAAATAAAGAACAAAATTACTTATTTGGATTTGATAGTAGCCTCAGCCCAAATACTTTAGAAATGGGAAATTCAACTTCTTCTAAAATAATTTTTACTTTTTAATTATAATAAAATTACATCATTTCTCTTTACCTTTCCCCCAACTCTTCTTTTGTAACTCATGTCTCTCTTAAAGTCATGGCTTCTTTTTATTTAATTGAACCCAGTACCAGGCAGAAGATAACTTTCCTTTTAAGTGGTTTGTCATGCTAGTTCAAGTGACTCCTCAAACAATATAGATTATTGTATCAGTGTGGTCCTTGGAAATCTCTCAGCTCTAGCTTTCATACTTCCAGAACATAGTATGAAATAAGTTGATAGAGGGAAACACCTGAACAATCCTACTCAGCTATGACAACTATGAGCCACTATGATTACCAATATGTCAGCATATACATAAACATTCACTAAGCAGCACTTACATGTTGGTGATAACAAGCAGCCTTCTCATTGGACTTCAGACCCACTCTGCATGTATAACTATCATTCCTGGTACTCATAAAGTATGATAAAATAGAAAAGACCAAGCTGATTTGTTGTTTTATATAGTGATTTATTTAAAGCATTGCTTGCACTGCCTATTTGTCAAGAATGACTTCACTTGCTACTGGATTGATGTGGAAAAGCAGTGGATTGTTGCCATTATCAATGTGGTGGTTAAGCTTCCCTGAAATCTGGCTTGCTTGTTCACCCCACCCTTGAGGGTTTTTTCTATATAAAATGAGAATAGAATAACATTGAAATGTAAATAAGGAAAATAACTAATTTTTTAAAAATGAGAATACAAACAGGATCTTGGGCAGAAACCTTTCAGCCTGGATTTGGTTCACCTGTGACATCTCTCTTCCACTCTCATAGATGCTAGAGTGCTCATTTTAGAGATATCCCTGCAACACTGGGAAAGCTAGCCAGCTACCTGAGGACAGTAGGGTCATGGACCTCATAAAAGAATCTATTTCTGCCACTTGGCATGATTTCTTACTATATTCTTAATCCTATGCTTATACCCACAGAAATATCACCCGTTTTCAAAACATCCTCCTTTGGAGCAAATAGAGACCATCACAGAGAACTGCAACTGGACACAATTTAGAGCTCTATAGAGCATGGGGTTCACAGCCCCAAAGGATACATATGTATCATAGCTCCTGCGTGTATGGGTCAGAAAATATCAGGAAAGAGGGCACAGAATTATTATAAGGGCCAGAATACCAGGAAGTCTGCTGTGAAAGACTTTCCAGAAATAACTGTATAAAAAATAACTAGGACAATGTCAACATTAATGGACATGTTAGCATAAAAGGCAGGGAATTTTGCAAGGTCCTGTTCCTATACAAAGAAACACAGGCCACAAAGTAATGCTGGAAGGACAGCTAGTTTCTTCGTGATGAATTCCCTTATTGGTTGTCAAATGCATGATTATTTTTGAAACCTTATACATACCACCAACAAAAATGTACTCAACAGATTACATATAATACATACACACACATATATATACATACATACATATATATATATATATATATATATATATATATATATATATATACATGATTATGTAACAATAAAAAATAAAGAAAAATAGGCTACTAACTTGAGAGATGGGAGTAGATGTGCGAAAGATTCTGGGATTGTAGCTGGATGGGGCTGGAAAGAAGAAAGAGAGGGGAGAAAAATCATACAATTTTATTTCAATTAAAACATATTTTAAAAATGACATCTTCAGTAAAGGATGGAATTACAAATTGATATTTTAAGGAAGATAGCCCAACACCAGTAACTGTCTTTTCATAAGCTCATTATACCTTTTATTTAGAATAAACAGCATTATTTGTAGCTCTTAGTGGGATGTGGATGAAAACAAAACCAGCTGAGTGGTAGCAAACACTTGCAGCCAGATTTTATTTACCACATGTTATCCTTAAAAGAAACAAAATACAGAACAATCTTGAGTGAATGGATAGCTTCAGGTCTAGAATAGAAAATAGGCAAGATGATCCCGTATCATTTATTCATTTAAGAAACTAAGTTAAACATGGTTTTATGAAGCTGTTATCCAAGTACTCGGGGAAAGAGCATCAATTCAAGGCCAATCTGGTCTCTATGAAGACAAGCAGTAGCATGCATACACACAAAAGAGAAACTCATTTTCATCCAATGATGTTACTTAATTTCAGTGAAGTTCTAGAAGGTAGACAGGATGCTACCCATTAAGCAACTTAATTCTGTCAAGGTTAATTTTCTGAAAGAATGCCTCTTTAAAATACAGTCCAGCACTACCCTGAAATTTAGGTTTAATATGGAAGGCATAAATTTTCTATGTGCCTCTGGAACTCTAAATACATAAGAAGACTATAAATAGTCTACATTTATGACATGTAAGTTCTATATTAAAGTTAAGATACACTGACTTACTCAGTTGTAAATGAGAACTCATGTTTATAACAGAAACAGATTCATTCCAAAAATTTTTTATAATTCTATCTTCAATGTATTCCTTGTTCATTTCAATATGTGTAAAGACAACTGAAAATATCAGTATCCAGGTCTAGCAAGGGTATGGCATGATCTGGACTATTCTTGTAGGTTTGCATGGATGTATGAATGCTGCCTAACCCTTAATTTATAATAGTAGTCTATAGGAAATTTCAGAGTTCATAAATCTAGATCTGTGAGCCAAAAGGTGTGTACCACATTCTGAAATGTCAGGAGATTCACAAGTCTACCTTTGAAACAACTATGTGTAGTCAGACTTCTGTTATATTTACCCAGTGAAGTCTTAGGTTGTTGACCTAACATTTCTGCTTTTTAAATACATGAATTCAATATTGTCTATGTAAACTGTATTTTAGAGGAAATTTTTATGGTTTTAACAAGTTGTATTTTCAGTTAGTTCTTTTTTTTTTCTTTTTTGAGACAGGGTTTCTCTGTATAGCCCTGGCTGTCTATTTTTAAGTGTTGTTTTGGGTAGTGGCACTTCTTTTGCTTCCTTCTCACCTCACTTTTCCCCAAATTACTTTGAACATAATTATTTATTGATCATCTTTTTGTAATTTTTCAAAGTTTGGATGCTTACATATCAGCTATAGGTTTTACTGTTGTTGAGATTTATAAAATATTAAAATGAAACAAACTAATAACAATGAAAACTTATTTTTTATTCCCCTTAAAACTTCCAGAAAAGCGACTGTACGTGGGACAGAATATCCTCATCCCTACAGGAATGTGGAGATGGAAGGACACATTGTTATAGGACAGTGACTCGTACAGTCCAAACCTCAGGCAATGCCCAAGCTTATACAATATCAGATTTCAGGACATTGTTTCTGTTGTATTTTACATACTACAAGTATTTTGTGAATTTTTTGTTTTACAATCTTATGTATGAATGCAACAAAAACACAAAAGGAATCATCATTTGAGAAACATGGTGTACAGATCTCTATAAGTCCAGAAGAAAAAAATATATTTGGGCCCAAGGCAACAAAATATAACAAGATTCAGAGCCAAATATCCAGCTTAACTCTTTTTTTTTTTTTAATATTCTATCTTTATTTACTGTTGTTCTGATTTTTTTCCAATTTTTATTAGATATTTTCTTCATTTACATTTCACATGTTATCCCGAAAGTACCCTAAACCCTCCCTCATCCCCTGCCCTGCTCCCCTACCCACCCACTCCCACATATTGGCCCTGGCATTCCCCTGTACTGGGGCATATAAAGTTTGCATGACCAAGGGGCCTTTCTTCCCAGTGATGGCCAACTAGGCCATCTTCTTCTATATATGCAGCTAGAGACACGAGCTCTGGGGGTACTGGTTAGCTCATGTTGTTCTTCCACCTATAGGGTTGAAGACCCCTTCGGCTCCTTGGGTAATTTTTCTAGCTCCTTCATTGGGAACCCTGTGTTCCATCTAATAGCTGACTGTGAGCATCCACTTCTGTGTTTGCTAGGCATTGGTATAGTCTCCCACGAAACAGCTATATCAGGGCCCTTTCAGCACTATCTTGCTGGCATACAGAAAGAAACTTGATGTTGATTATTGGGTGGTTGATTTGGGAGGGACCAGATAGGGCTAAGGTGAGGGGAATCAAGTATTCTAAGACATGTATCGCAGGAGTGTGTGCTGCAGTACCAGTTGAGAGTAAAGTGGAGTTTTTGCATGGCTGCTTTCCCTTCAAAGCCCGAAACAGGTTGCTGTTATGACTTTCTTGTTCTGAACTCTCAGCAAAACCCTCTGCAGAGAATTAAGCCATTAACACAGTTGTTTGGTTGTTGAGTTTTTCAAAAGTATGCTGTTTATTTTCTAAATCTCTGAGCATTTCATCTGTTTTTCTATGAATGGTGTACTGGCTAGTTTTTGTGTCAACTTGACACACCTGGGTTATTACAGAGAAAGGAGCTTCAGTTGGGGAAATGCCTCCATGAGATCTAGCTGTGAGGCATTTTCTCAATTAGTGATCAAGGGCCCCTTGTGGGTGGGACCATCTCTGGGCTGGCAGTCTTGGGTTCTATAAGAGAGCAGGCTGAGCAAGCCAGGGCAAGCAAGCCAGTAAAGAACATCCCTCCATGGCTTCTGCATCAGCTCCTGCTTGAGTTCCAGTCCTGACTTCCTTTGGTGATGAACAGCAGTATGGAAGTGTAAGCTGAATAAACCCTTTTCTCCCCAACTTGCTTCTTGGTCATGATGTTTGTGCAGGAATAGAAACCCCGACTAAGACAAATGGTTTCTCAGTTTACTCTTCTGTGAGAGAAACTATAACTTGCATGAATCTTGTTCTGCAAAACTGCAGAAATCGGTCTCATGGTCTGGTCTATCTTGGAGAACATTTGTTAGAGCTAGAGAAGAATTGTGATTTCCTGTTAAGTGGAAGGTTCTATAGGTACCACATAGATCAGGCTTACTGCTGGACATGTTTGTTTTTATTTTTGTTTCTTGTTTACAGATTTACCTATGAATCCTTGATGTTGTCTGTTGACTTCTGTCAGCTTTCACTCCTATACTGTCACTGTGATGTTTTGTTGTTAGAGTCACACTCACCTGTGGTTACATTTTTTTCTTTTTTTGAGAACTGGTCTCTTTACCACCATGATCTTCAATCTGATGCTCTTTATCTCCCTACCTCAGTGTGTTTGCTGACTCTACTTCAGTAAAACTGCTCCATCTTCCTTGGTACTGTGTTAGCATATCTCTCTCTCTGTCTCTACTTTGGCCTACCTGAATGGTTATAATTGCATGTTCCTTCCAGACAGTATATCATCAGCTCTAGTTTTAAGTTTTCTTTTTAATGCATCTGATGATTTCCTTGTTGCCCTCTCTGCTGTCAGAACAATTATCCTTCAGGTGATTATTGTTTCTGTTGGACCTCTGTTTTCTTTGTAGCCAGTTTCTGTTTACTGAATTTTTTCCTTTGTTTTCTCTTTATATCCTTTCCTGCTTTGATAATTGAACAACTTTTCATAGAATTTGATTTGAGTTCTCATGTTTGCCCTAGATTTTTCAATGTGCACATTTAACTAATCGAATTCCATCTTCAAATAGTACTATGCCAATTCAAATGTAGTGAAGCTCATCATTACAGGACAGTCCAGATTCCTCTAGTACATATTACATTGTTTGGTAGTAAACTCATGCTGCTAAAATAAACATCCTTGGACTTGGTAGTTTAGATGTCAGAACAGTATTTATCTAAGTTGCGGGGATGGTAAAAACCAAGATTAAAATGTTATTTGGATTGTTTCCTGGTGATTATTCTTTTCTTGAACATTATGAAGTATGATAGAGCAATGTGGTTTCTGCACAGTATGGCTTAATGCTGAAAATTTCATGTATATACGTTTTCCAAATCTTTCTAAAGTATAATAAATATATGTGTAAGAATCATTTCTTGCAGGGCTGTTATGGTATATGTCTTTAATCACAGCACTCAAGAGGCAAAGGCAGGCGAATCTCTGAGTTCAAGATCTTCCTGGTCTACAGAGTTCCAGAAGAGCCAAGGTTACTCAGAGAAACTCTGCCTCAGGGCAGAAAAAGAATCACATCTTGTTTAGTGCATTAAATATTTTTTGTATGTGTTATAATGAGTGACTTCCATTTGAAATATAAAGTTACAAAAATCTAACAAGACTTGAGTATTGCTGAGTCTGCTGGAGTTCTGTTACCTTTTTCTCAGGGTTGATCAAGTCTGGAATTAAATACTGGCAACCTCAGGTGGCAGGGTCATTTGAAATAGCTATCCTGCTACTAAGAGAAAGTCTGCATGGCTGACCAATGATAACCTGTAGTCACTGGCCACAGAGGATCCAGCTCACTTTCCCCTGTTTTAAAGGTCTTGCTCATATTCAAGTTATAAATTCCATGTGAAAAAGCAACATAAATCATTGTGGCACAACTCAGGAGACTGCCACAAATTCTATTCATGACATTACTGCATGAGTTGGAGAGATATTAGAATGAATTAGAGGTGCTGATGTCTAAGATTTTACACCTGAATAGGAACAAAAAGCAATCCTCGAAAGAGAAGCCTCTGGAGACCTATGACATCAAAAGATGCTGACATCTTAATATTACAAAAACATATTTCAACTATAATAATTATTTATATAAACAGCCAGATACATATGCACACATCCCTTCTTGAAGATGTGTAGGATAATTGAATTTTAAAGTGGTCTCTATCATGCTCATATTTATTACACTTTCCACTTAGTTTTTGATGATTCCAGTAAAGAGATTTGGTAAATAAAATATATTTTTTCAGAGTGATCCTATATTAAAATCTAATTTACTCCAGACAGTATGCTAGGTAGTGCTTATGACATATGTCCTGAATATTTTACAATTTCAAATGGTTAGTTTTCTTTAGCCTGAATTGCCAATCTAGTCACATAATTATATCAAATGAAGAGCAACATTCCTCTTGAAAACCAAGATACGATTACATAAATGGACACATAATATTAATTCAATACCAAGTCAACCAGTGATTAAACCTTAGCTCTGTATCACCTTGTCTGAAATTTTACAATTTTTTTAACTGCCTCAAATTTTAGTAATCCCATTGAATTTTTATCAGCGAGCACATGTCCCTTATTTTATAATTTGGGCTATAGATACACTTAGGAAAATACTGTTCTTACAAATAAAAAAATAAAATCACTGATGGGTAAAGTCACTCTGTTTTATGGCTGTAATAACTAAAAACTTATGACTAAGTTCATGCATGCATATGGACACTTTCAACCTAATAATTCAGGATGAACAAGCTGTTCATTGCAGAGACCAGCACTTTATCATGACCAAGCTTGGCAAGGAGAAGCTCCCCAAAGAAACACGAAGCATCTCGTTTGCCCAGTTCTAGAATTATGTCTGACCGGTATTATTTCTCAAAGTTGCATCTTAATTTGTTTCCTGGGCACCACTGAGAATGGTTCCATGCATTTCAGCTCTATGTGTGAAGTTCCAGAAGTGAATCTTACAATAATGTAAACATTGAAAAAGACTGTTGCAAGTGGTAGTAAAATGAAAATGTCTTCCAGAAGTAAAAATTAAAGAGGAAAATAATTTTCAATGAATTTGTACTCTGCACACAAAGATGTTTGAAAACACTGATGTGGATTTTTCATGGCTATTTTATATTCAGTAGAAGTTTACATTACAATCACTTTATCTCAACACAATGTTTATTACTGTTCAAATAAAGTTATATATAAACAAGTAGAACAAAATATTATTACTGTATGAATTTATTATAATAGCTGGTATAAAAAGGCTTCAACTACATACTGACTTCAAATGTATATTAATGTAAAAAGGAGCAATTTAGAGACTAATGGACAGTAGAAAGACATAAAATATTCTTTTTGTCATAGTGTCGAAGTGAATATTGCCAAAGTACAAGATATATCTGATTAGATATAACTTCACGATGGCCATCATTTTGTTCAATGAATGTACACTAATTTATTTTAAAAGCTACGCCAAAACATTTTTCTTGAGTAGATGGCACATGGTCACATGAATTTGAAAAGGATTCTTTCATGTGGGCTGTTAATGACAGCATGGCATTAGAATGGCAGATCATTGTTCTAGAAACATTTCTAGCATGGTGGCACTAAAAGTCAGTTTACTAGGCAGTTAAAACATATTTTGGGCAACAAAAACCTTTAAAACACTGGAATCATGTAACATGTAGTTTAGACAAATAATATTGTAGGAGAATTTTTCAGAATTAAGGTGAGAATAAAGAAACTTCAAATGCTAATTTTACATTTGGACAGTGGGATTCTAAAACTTGAGATGAAATTAGTAAGAAACAACAAGATTTTAAAGAAGAAGTTCGAAGTTTATTTTTCATATTCTAATTTTCGTATTTGACTCTTGTTGTTTTGTAGATGTGAAAAATTGGCTTTTTTTTTACGATAACTTAAATCTCAGAGAGTCTCTGGTTTGAAAGCTATGGGTTTCCTAAGGGGATTTGTAAACGGAGTAATTTTGCTTGTAACTATTGTTTTCTGTGATGTATATTTCTCTTTTTCCAACTGTAAATGTGCCAGGTAATATCTCATGAAAGACAAGAGCACATGATAGATAGGTATGAGACCCCTGAAGACCTGAAGGTAGCCACTTCTAATTTGCTATTCTTCAGTTCTACATTTTGGAACATTCCATTCAACCATAATGGGGTTTAGTGTGTTCTCACTTGGAGAATTACACTCATTCCAAGCTTTTCTCAATAATGTGGTAACTAGTAAAGAGATTTTTTTTTAAATGTGTATAAGACTCAAATCACTGAATCCTACCTATAAGGCACAACTACCAAAACATTTAGATAGCTGAGTTTTGATGTAATACAAGTCACACACTGCCCTTTTAAAACTGAAGAAACAGAAAGATCCTATTTGTCTTCATGGGAGAGAATGGGGACACAATACAACACACTGATCCTTTGGCTTTAGCTGGATTTAATTGGCTTTTACCTGAGAAACTCTAGATACTCACAGTATATAATTTGTGCATTGATAAGGCAATGAGAGCTTGTGAGTCTCTCCTGATATGAAGCCTTCTGAAAAATAAGAGAGCTGATATAGACATTTGTAGCTCTTGAAAAGGCTTTGAACATGTTCTCATTATACCTATGCTATAAAAACTGGGTCTGGTTTATAGGTCTCATTTGAAATAATGGAGAGTCTATATAATGAAAAGATAGCCATTAAGACTGTGTACCCTGGCTGGAATGAGGCTCACAAAAACATTAGATGGAGCTTGGGAAACTTCATAGAAGAGGAAGAGAAAAGATTGTAGGAGCCAGAGGGGTAGAGGACACCCGGAGAACATGGACCATAGAAACAATTAAGCAGGGCTCAGAGGGGCTCACAGAGACTAAGGTGACAGCCATGAAGCCTGCACTGATCTGTGCAAGAACCTCTGCATATGTCCTGTGATTTCTTTAGTTTGAGTTTTTGTTGGGCTTCTAACAATGGGAGTTGAGGTGTTTCTCACTCTTTTCTTTCCTGCTGGGTTGCCTCATGCCCGCTTGATGTGAAAGCATATGAATAGTCTTATTGCATTTTGTTATACCTAGTTCAGTTGATACCAGTGGGAGCCCTGCTTTTCTCTGAAGGAAAATTCAGGGGCAGTGGATCTGAGGAGATGGTGTGTTAGAGGGGACTGGAAGGAGGGGAGGGAAGGGAGGTTTCAGTTGAGATATATTTTATAAGAGAATAAAAATAAGATACGATAAAATAAAATAATAAAAGACTGTGCACCCATTTTCAATACCTTTCAAAAGTCTGGGCTATAATCTTGACCTCCAATATGGTATACACACTGCCTATTATATTCATATAGTTTAGGGCTTATTTCCAGAGAGTATCTCATGTTCTAGGAATCATTGCAGCTTAGAGAAGACTGATGTTCTGTCATATGTCTTGTTATATCTGAGTAACAAGTGTAGGCTTTTGTATCAGACAAACCATGTATAATTTATATCCCTCATTCTCCACTAGGTAACATATCTTTGGTATTGACTAAGCTATTTAAATTTACAAAACCTCTATTTGAATAGCTTTAAAAGAGAGAAGAGTAAAAATAACAATGATAATACCCCATGGATTTCTTAGTAGAGAAGAAAGATAATTCATGTAAATAATTGGAATAAAGCCTAGGAAATAGTTAAGTGGTTATTGAATATAAATTATATTGAGATGGTCATTGTATAAAAATGATATCTATTCTGAAAGGGAAGAAGTTTCCACAGATCTTAAAATTCCACATAGTTATCATTCCCATTTCTTTCTTTCTTTCTTTCTTTCTTTCTTTCTTTCTTTCTTTCTTTCTTTCTTTCTTTCTTTCTTTCTTTTGATTTAGTCTTCTGTTTTTATGTGGTAAACTACTTAAAATATCTTCAGACAAGAACATTTTAAAGTTCTTATCCCTGCTATTCTAATGGCTGAGTGAATTCACCATCTGGTTCTGTAGTGGGTTCTCTATTGTGGTTGCAGCCAGGAATTGGCTATGGCTGAGTTCAAGACAGATCTGACTACATTGATTTTCACAATGGCTGACATCTGAAGCTAGTTATTTGCTGAGAAGTAGACTTTACCTATGGCCTATGCATAGCTTCCTTATATGGTTAGGTCTTCTTGGTACTGCAACTGATTTTCAAAATCAAAAATTTGAGGAGTATGTTACAGAAAGAAAGATGTAGAAGCTTCTAATTAAGTTGGGGAGAGAGTTATGCTCTAAATGGACATAACATCCTTTTTAATAAAATTCTATAATTATTCAGGGAAGACTTACCAAAATTTAATGCGGTAGAGCAATGATTTATGTCTTTCATAAAATACCATTGCAGAAGAGCCTATGGTGTGAGGACAGTTGTTTAGTGGGTTTGTTATTTGTTTTTGTTGTTGTTCTGGGAATTTTTTAATGTAGTAAATTCTAGCCTTTTTTTTTTAAAACCAAAGCAACTCATTTATCTCCCCTGCCATAAGCAAACTATCTTGAGCTCCCACCTAAGCCTTACCAAAGACTCATCATTATGTCACTAAATCCAGAGGGTCAGCTCCCCCAAGCTAGGTCCATGTACAGATACCTCAAGTACCACTCTGAAAAGTTGTTCTCCTTGATCAAAGACCAATTTAAAATTGTATACTGTTCTACTTGTTTAGACTTGTCATATAACATCTGCATACATGGTATATATCCACAGATAATAAAATGGATACGAAGCTTATGCAAGCCAGAAAGGCATAGTAGTTTTGGAGTTCAACATGCACTGTGTCATATTTCTTTCACTGAATCCACTGTCTGCCTCCTAGCAGTGGTATTTATGAGGCTTGGCACCATCCTTTGGGCTAATCTACATTTTCCATAAGAAGTGGCCAATATGTGTAGATGTGAGGTTCTAAAGACCTCATTCCTTTTGAGTTACTTCTTCCCTTTCCAGTCCAAGTTTTTATCGTTTATCATCTGAGGAATTTCTTATTTGCCAAGCATAATTTTATTGAACAGGACACATAACTATATTTTGTATTATGCTAATATCTTATACTTTTTTTGGTCTGGCTATAAAACTATAAAAGACAATATCCGTACGAGTCTTGAAAACATGTATGTTTAGTTCAACCAGGCTGAGAAATATTTCTTGAGAGTTTTGAAGTCTTAACAAAGAGTCTATAATCCATGCCTTTGTTGTTCTTTCACTCAGAGGTTACATCTTGGTGTCAGGCCAAGATCAGTTCTTTTCATATTTTCATAGCTTTTTTCTATTTGTAAGATTAGAAATCAAAACTTCTAATTTATTGTTCATCAATATTCT
The DNA here is from genome assembly GCA_902729485.2 of Mus minutoides. Classification (NCBI taxonomy): domain Eukaryota; kingdom Metazoa; phylum Chordata; class Mammalia; order Rodentia; family Muridae; genus Mus; species Mus minutoides. The sequence continues at coordinate 81,570 of LR750919.1, forward strand.
GCTCAAAGTCAAAATGGTTTCTCTCTTTCTCTCTCTCTCTCTGTATGTGTGTGTGTGTGAGTGCACTCACATGCGCGCGCGTGTGTGTATGTATGTGTGTGTGCATGAATGAGAGAGAGAAAGAGAGAGAGATTACATGAAAATATATTTCAGTAGAGACATCAATATAGTAAAAGGATTTTACTTTGTGCATTTTTATCACAAACCCAAATTTCACTAATCTTTCTACTACTAAATATCATTCATCATTTTTCACTGACATGAAGTAACAACTACCTCTATTTCATTTGATGTCTACAGACAATTACACTGTTCCCATCAACAATTATTCAAATTAATTATAGAACCAATTCATATATAAGTGATGGAAAAATAACTACAGTTTGTCTTGAAAGTGACACCATGATTTTGGGAAAGACAACCGAGACTGAGTGATTTTTTTGCAATTGTCTTTGGAGATTAATATGCTATCTTCAGATATGGTGAGTGTGTCCATCTGCAAGCTCCCTGCTGTCATTCTTCCCTTGTTTTCTTCTTTTATCAGTCTCCTTTGCCACATCTGTCTTTCTCATCTTGTTGTCCCAAAGATGTTTTATAAAAAATCTAGCATACAGCCAAATTGTAGGATGGGAGGCCATAGTCACTGAAGATGAACACGGCTTTCTCCTGTCTCCCTTGATACTTTTTCTTGTGTTAGCATATGTCATCTGCATAGATTTGTAAATTTTAATGTTTGCATGGTTTAGGAGAAATAGATCATTATATTTGCTTAGGCTTAGAGTACTAGACTCGAGCAAATGAGGCAAAGGACTATTCCATATGTTCCATGTCAGAACACTCCCATCATTAGTGTACCGCATAATGGTGTGAGACCAAAAGTCAAGTTATAATTAATGTACTCCTTTGGTTCCTTTACTCCCTGGTGTGTTTTCCTCTGCATGATTCCTCTTGGGAAATACTGTGACAGCTAAGTCAGGACCCAGGTTAATGTAGATTTCTGGTAAAGGCAGGTGAGATCTTATGAATATCATATGAATAATTCACATCACTTGAAAAAATTAGTGTGAAGCAGAACAAAATGAGAACATTCTGTGCTCTGGACAAAAATCCTTGCCCTTTCTGACGAACTCCCAACAAGAAGTTTGAAAACTATAAATACTCATCTCCTGTCTTTAAAGAAATTGAAAAGGGATAATTGATGTTATTCTATATTAAAATCCACTCACAGAAAATGTAAAAGGGAAGGGAATTATGATTTTTAAGTACAGTGTTAGTCTTCAACCCTATAGGTGGAAGAATAACCATGAACTAACTAGTACCCCCTGAGCTCACGTCTCTAGCTGCATATATAGAAGAGGATGGCCTAGTTGGCCATCAGTGGGAAGAGAGGCCCCTTGGTCATGCAGACTTTATATGCCCCAGTACAGGGGAACACCAGGGCCAAGGGGTGGGAGCGGATGGGTAGGGGAGCAGGGCCGGGAGGGGGGAGGATATAGGGAACTTTCTGGATAACACTTGAAATGTAAATGAAGAAAATATCTAATAAAAGTTGAAAAAAAAAAGAAAATAGAGCATTAGGAAAATAAGTTTTCAGGTGTGATTCTGTTGCAGAGTACTTGCCAGGAAAATTAATTCCTTTAAATAAGAGACAAAATTAAGATGGCTCAGCAGTTAAAGGCACTAACTCTGGTCTTCCAGAGAACCTGGGTTTAAATTCCAGCACCCACTTAGCAGCTCATAAATGACTGTAACTCCCATATCTGACACTCTCACATAGACATGCATGTACACAAAATTCCAATGCAATAGAATAAAAGGAAATCAAATTTGAAGATATTTTAAAACAGAAATCGATGGTGATGAAGGGATATGGCAAATGCATATTAGCCTGTGTGATTCAACCAATAAAACTCATCTGATGTCGCCATTAGGGTGCATATCCAAGACAGTCCACTAAAATGATTGACATTTGATATTCCTGAAAGGTAAGTGAGTCCTGTTGGCTGAAAAATAGTCTTTCCTCTAGTGCTGGGTATTTAACTTTTTATGGCTTTAGATCCATAGCCAAATAGAAGATGAAACAAAAAAGGAAGTAAAGGACTTGGAGAAATCATAGAAACCAAATACAAACTAATCTTATTTAATTAATGAATTTACATAATTAGTGAGCAATTAGCATGTCAGGGACCATACAGATTCATTGGAATGTAACATCACATAGTAAATTTTGTCCTTTTCTGGAATAAATGAGAATCTAGAGAATGTGTCAGCAAATTAGGCAGCTGCAGTATAATATTATTTTTCTGATCAAGAAAGGCAGATTGCTAAGAGGGTGGTCAATAATTTTATCCACAATAAAGTCAGAAGTGTTATGTGAATAACAGACTTAGAGTAGAAGTCATATGGAGTTACAATTGGAGTAAAATCTCCTGTATCCAGTTAGAACCATGTTAAGACCCAGCAGGGCACTTTCAAAGCAATAAGAGGATTCTGGTTGTGTGTGGTGGCTCATGCCTGCAGTCCCATAACTTAGGAGGCAGGGGAGGGTGGATTCAGACTTCAAGGCCATAGTATGTTTGAGACTAACCTGGGCTACATGAAATCTGTCTCAAAAAAAAAAAAAAAAAAAAAAAAAAAAAAAAAAAAGCCAAACAAACAAAACCTCCCAAATAGTTAAATTTAGTTAGAGAAAAAATTGCAAGCTGAGACCACTCACAAAGAATGAAAAAAATGGCAAGTCCCAGTGTGTGTTTGTCATTTTGTTTATGGATACTTCACAAGGCTTGCCCACAAGTGTACCAGTACCTTTTATTTGCCTGTTGTAATTGTTGTCTCTGAGGCTCAGTGCCTCAGTCGGCTAACCTAAGCCTAGTACAATTATCCAGGTAACTTCCTCCTCTTCTCTGCACTGCTCCCTCAAGTAGCTTCCCGTCCTCTCTCATGAGAGTTAATCATATACAATTCTGTTAAATCTTTCTCTGATTCCTTACTTTGTCTTCCACTCAATTTGACATCACTTTTGAATATGGGTGCTTGCTTCTACAAACTAACTTGACCTACATTGTTTGGATTAATGGTGTGTATTACAGGTGTGTCTGTATACAGCTAGAAGGATTGAAGGTATGTAAGGGTGAGCTACACCACAACAAGAAACATTTAATTTTCAGTAAATAACACAATCTTGAGGTTCAGAGTGTGGTTAAATATCCTGTAACAATAAATATATTATATATAAATCTTATTGTTACAGGATATTTATAAAGATATAAATATGAATCTTTATAAAGATTTACTTGTTTTGTAGTGGAAGTGTTTTGTCCCTTTTATTTCACAATTTCAGTGTTATGACTACTATAAAGAAAGGCAATACTTACGTTAAAACAACCATTATAATATTTTAGGTTTGATCAGTTAGTATGTGTGAAACACCAGATAGTCTATTAATATTCACAGGTATTAGACCCAGTCAATTGAGTTTTCTGTAGTCTTAGTTTTTCAGAAAGATGTGATTTTTTTTAGCAAGATAATCAAAATTAAGTATAGTTAATAAGAATAATATATGATATGTTAAAACACAAGAAGTGTGGCAGGAAAATATTAATGGAAGAATGAGACACTGAGCAAGGGATAAAGGTAGGCGATTTGAAATGACAGTATCTGCGTTCGGTTTCCTCTTTGAGATAGTGACGTTTGAGCAAATCACTGAAGGCTTGAGGATAGTGGTCTTTTGAAACATGACCTAGTATGGTCACTGCTACCCTTGTAGGAAGTTGTACCCCACATGCAGGATATGAATGACAGATAAAGCTTGAAAGCAGAGTAAAAGTGAAAAAAAGGGTTTTCAACAAAGCTGGAGTGGGCAGGGTTTGTGAGAGAGCAAAAGAGCATTATGACTGCATAAAGGCATTTTTTTTCATTCATAAAGAACTGGAGAGGTTGGAGAGAAGGCTCAGAGGTTAAGAGCACAGGCAGTTCTTCCAAAGGTCCTGAGTTCAAATCCCAGCAACCACATTGTGGATCACAACCATCTGAAATGGGATCCGATGCCCTCTTCTGATGTGTCTGAAGCTAGAAACAGTGTACCTACATGCATAAAATGAATAAATAAATATTGAAGAAGAAGAATGAGGAGGAGGAGGGAGGAGGAAGGGGAAGTTGAAGGAGGATGAGGAGGAGAAGGTGAAGGCAAAGAAGAAAGAAGAAGAAGAAGAAGAAGAAGAAGAAGAAGAAGAAGAAGAAGAAGAAGAAGAAGAAGAAGAAGAAGAAGAAGAAGAAGAAGAAGAGGTGGAGCTTTTAATCCCCATTGGTTACACTTGGAAATAATCAGTAGATGTGAGAAAGAAAGCATATTAGGGATGTGATATGGGCAGATGGTCCAGTAACAATGATGGCAAGTCAAGAGAGCTTCTAGTCCTGAAGAAAAACCATGCAAGAATACTGAGAGACACTCACAAGAAGAGGCATCTCCCAGCAGCTGCTGTCTCAGAGGAACTGAGAATGATAAGGTATGTGAAAAACCACATTTTCCTCTTCCTTTCCTAGATCTCCCCAGACTGGCCAACAAAAAGTTGTTTTTTTTTCAAAGACAATCTTCATCCTCCTTTTCTTCATCATCATCCTCCTTTTCCTTCTCCTCTTCTCTTTCTTACTCCTCCTTTTCTTCCTTTTCTTCCTACTTTTACTCCTCCTTTTCATCCTCTTCCTAATTAATATGTAATTAATAGTTAACATATTTATTAATTGATGTGTGTGTGTGTGTGTGTGTGTGTGTGTGTGTGTACATGTGCACATCTCAGGACAGTTTTCTAGCATTGGATCTTTCCTGCTACTATATCGATTCCAGGGATTGAAATCAGGTACCTTTATTCCGAAAGGTACACAATCAGTCCTTTATTTCTAACATGTATATCATCTTAAGGTTGATTATTAAAGTTATGGAAAAGTGGTCAGTTCATTTATCAACTCTCACTAGAGAAACTTCTTGCATTAGATGGCTATTAATACAGGCCCATAACTAAATATGATACAGAGATTATGAAAGACTTTGGAGTGCTCAGCTCTTTGAATAGACTCTCTCTCTCTCTCTCTCTCTCTCTCTCTCTCTCTCTCTCACACACACACACACACTCACAGTAAAGACTAGTAATCTTTGTAGAGAAGAAAATGGAAAGACTGTAAGATCAAGAGGTGATAGAGGATTTGCTACGAAGAGCATTTTTCAGATATAGTGAGGAGATGCAACATGATCCCACAGACTGTGCCCCACCACTCACAAAACATGCCTTGGCTCCAGCCAGGGGAAAAAAAAAAAGAACCCAGCATGGAAGTGGGCACAAAGTTCTATTCCCATCTAAGAAGCCAGTTGGCAATTGATAGTTGCTGAGAGAGGCAAAATCATTTTACTTCAGTGACAGTGGGTACCTCAACCACATTATAGTACAGGCCTCATACTTAGGAGTTGTCCACCATCAAAAGCAGTACTCTGTGTGTTTGCCTTGTTTGTTTGTGGGTGATTTGTTTTCACTTCATTTTCTTTAAGAGAAAATATGGCACAGAGGTGAGTAGGTGAAGGGGTAGGATCTGGGCAAAGTTTGATAGAGGAAAGAATGTAATCACAATGCACTGTATGAAATTCTCAAAAAAAAGAAAGGAAAGGAAAGGAAAGGAAAGGAAAGGAAAGGAAAGGAAAGGAAAGGAAAGGAAAGGAAAGGGAAGAGAAGAGAAGAGAAGAGAAGAGAAGAGAAGAGAAGAGAAGAGAAGAGAAGAGAAGAGAAGAAAAGAAAAGAAAAGAAAATTGTTCTCCCATGAAAATACAAGCTAAAATTTGAAGATACTAATGATGACAGGGACATTATATATTCTAATAAGTGACTCAATGCTGTTAACCCAGATATGTTTAAAGTCAGTTATATCATGTTAAGAAGAGTAGAAAAAGAACAAGAATTTTTTAAAAAAAGAATCTGAATTAGAGGTCTAGAATGAAATTTATCAGCAATATCTATCAAATCACTGCCAAAGTTAGCTTATATGTTGTATTGAGGAACCCAAGACAATTATCAATACTATTATTTAGTGTGAAGTCATGATATTCTCATTTAAACTGTTTCCTGAAATGTAGATAAACTGCAATGCATCTCTTATTTATTTCATTGTTTTATCCACAACTTGATTAACTAAATCTGTAATATATTCATCTGTTAAAGGACTGGAAACAGGAGTTGTTTTCTTTGAAACATTTAATTATGTTTATAACTATTTAATCCATAAAAATTAGCACAAATTGGTTAGCATGGTTGCCCGCATTTTCTATCTCCTAACTCCATTCTCAGATATTCTATGGATTCTCCAGGAAGACAGAATAAGATCTCCTAATATTCTTTGGATTTGTCTCCTTGATTTTTTGTCATTTTTGTTTCATGTGGTTCAGAGCTTGTTTATCAGGTGATGCATATTTATGATTGCTATATCTTTCTGATGAACTGGGCCCTTACAAATTTGGAAACATTCCACTTTATTTTTGGCAACATTTTTTTTCTGGATGTCTAGCTTGACTTATATTAATTTAGCTGTTCCAGCCTTACTATGCTTTTCTTTGCTATATATATGTTACTTTCTTTTGCAGATGATATGCATCTTTATATTTAGTCTGTCAATTATAGCCAAAGTATTGTGATATATGTAGCTAGTTTCTGCTGTTTTGAAATATCAAAGCCTTTAAATTGGAGAGTCTGGTGAAGTTTTAACAGCAGTTTTTAGTTTTGCACCTATCAATTTGCTAATTTCTGTTTACTACATAATTTGTTGTTTTTCTTGTGCATGGTCTTTTTTCTGACATAGTTGGATTTTTTTAGTATTTTTCTTAATCTTTCTACAGCCATCTAAATAGCATTTATTGGCGTTAATTTCATTCTTCTGAAAGTAAAATTGTAAAACATTGTTAATGAAGAAAGTGTGTTAAATAGTATTGTGATACTAATTTTAAGTCAGCTCGATGTAAACTAGAGTCATTTTGGAAGAGAAAACCTCAACTAAACAATTGTTCTCAGATTGGCCAGGGGCTGGCCTGTGTCCTGACCTATGATAATGGGAGGTCCTAGTTCACCCTGGGTCAGGCCATGATTACTCTAGATGCTATAAAAAAAAGCAGACTGAATGAGCTATGGGAACAAGTTCGGTAAGTCTACTCCATGGCTTCTGCTTCAATCCCTGCGTCCAAGGTTCTGCCTTTATATCCTTAGATGATGCACTGGGTTGTGAAAGTGTAACCTAATAAACACTTTCCTCCTCAAGTTACTTTTGGTTATCATGTTTTAAGAGAGCAATCGGAATCCTAAATAAGACAGTATTGCATTTATTTGATACTTTATAAGTTCCACATATTTCTATTACATGTTTACATAATCTATATTATTTTACTAAATGTTAGCCTCTGCTACTATTTCTAGAGAGAAAGATTTTCAAACTACTTATTTTGGGGTTACAGTGATTCTAGTGTCTTAATATTGATTGCTTATACACAAGATGGAAGAGGTTATTTTCAGGGTGTCATTGTTTTAGTGGCCTTGTTTAAACTTCTCAGCAAAAAAGGCCAATGTGAGTGTCTGTTTACTGTGTTATAAATTGCCTGTGTGTTGTGTATTGACATTAGGGGCAGACTGAAAAATGGATTCTATAAGGTGAAACTTCTTAGAAGTGTAAATTTCGGTGGTCCTAGACCATCAAATACCCTAGAGAGATCTTCTCTGTCTTGGAATGTAATTTAAGGACTCTGATCATCATACTGTGGGAGTTTCTCCTGTCAAACAACATGTGTAAGATAAGAGAAAATCCTTTTTTGTTCTTGATGAAATTCAGAAGGGAAATCAAAGTTGAATTTCATATACAAATAGCACAGTGACAATTTAAATATAAAAATGTAAAATATGCTGTTATAAAACTTGATTAAAGACAAAATACCAAACTTTATTCTCTTCTTGATTATAAAATTTGACAAAAACTTGATTGCAAAAAGGGATAAGATCCTTCTTACTATTTTTGGTGTGGTGACACATTTTTCCCTTGAAAATATAAGAGTTTTTCTATCTGTGGCAGTTGATTCTTTCAGAAAAACAGGAAGAACAAATACACGTTGTTGAAGTCTATTAAATGTTTCTCCCACTCGGGAAAAAGTAGAGTTGAATAATTCAATTTGTTATACTAAAGTTGGCATGCAGAGATTTATGTATAAATTCTTGACACAAAATTGTTTCTTTCTGAAACATTTTATAAGTATTTTATATAGCCTCTTTCATTGTAGTATTTCTTAGTGAAAGTCTTTGTGTAGTTATGATTCATTTAATGCTCTCTTTAGTACTGATGAGAATGAATGTATCTTATGCAGTATTTTTTTTTCTGTTATCATGTTTGCTTTTTTGTGCTCCTGGCTAGAAAATTTAGAGAGATGTTAACATTCCCTGTCTTGTACATTGGCAAACTGGGTTAAGAACTGCCATGTAACTGACCTAAGCTTATTAAACATTATTGTCATGATAACTTACTGGTTGTGTTTGGAAGAATGGAAAGCCTTGAACTGTTGTCCAAAGGTAGATTAGTAATATTCACTTAGTTTAAAACTGTGGTGCTAAGATGCTCCCAAATGTGAATCTGCATCTTGTCTATGATTTTTAAATTCCACTGATTTAAGTTTCATTAGCATTAAGATGGAAAAAGAAACTTATTAACTTATCGTTTTTTTCTACACTCATTGATCTTCAACTCTGGAGGTAATGATCATAGCATCATGCTGAGAGTTAGTAGGGATAGAAAATTAATAAAGGAAAAAAGACATTGAAAAATTCCTTTTCTTCATCACTGTTTTAATAATGGATATCTATTAACCTGCTCCCCCAAAATCTATGTTTCATAAAACAACCCTTTGCCTTCTTTGTTTAGGATTAGCCTTTTCTTAGTCATCTAGAAACCAAAGTTTTCCAAGGTCTGGCTCAATTGAAGAATGATCATGAAGTGGAGAAGAGATTGAAGGAAAGTCCACCCAGAGACTGCCTCACCTACGTATCCATCCCATCTGTAGAGACCTAACCCAGACACTATTGTTGATGCCAAGAAGCACTTGCAGACAGGAGCCTGGTATAGCTGTCCCCTGAGAGGCTGTGTCAAAGTCTGACCAATACAGATTTGGATGCTTGAAGCCAACCATCAGACTGAGCATGGTGTCCCTAATGGAGAAGATAGGGCAAGGACTGAAGGAGAAGAAGGGGTTTGCAACCCATAGGAAGATAAACAATATCAACCCACCAGACCCCCCACACACACCCCTAGAGCTCTTGTTGAAAACAAAAAAAATGATCATAAAGCCTAAGATGAACAAAACAGAATTCATTGCCTAGAAATGTAAACTTTGTGAAAAGTCAATATGAGAAGACAGAAAATTTGGAAATTGGGGTTATGCTTTAATTAGTGGTACCCTGAAAAGATTCTGGTGCCTTATGTATTAGCTTACTACTGAGCTCCTTTTGACCACTTATAAAATAAGCAGCTCAGTGTTCTCAGCTGTCCACTGTCTTTTCAATCTCTTTCTTTGTGATATCAGTGGCTCCATCAAGGATAGCTGCTTGAGTTAAAGGAGTGATGTCTAAAAATTTTACTTTTTTTTAATACTATACTAAGCTTTTCATGTTCTCCACATCAGTTATGTTCTTCAGTGCCATTCTATTACTGTTATGCTGATCGTGGTTGGGGCTATGTAAGATATGCTGTTAAGAAAGAAAGAAGAAAACCAATAGAAAAACCATCCCTTTCATATGTGGTAGATTTAAAAAATAAATGGTAAGTTTGCATTTGTGAAACCTACTTCTTTATCAAAGTTGGAGCTATAGGAGGTGGGGTAAAGTAAAATAATTGTAGGAAAGATTTAAAGACTTCAAAGAATGGACTTTTAATTTTCATCTTTCTTTCTTCTAAATATATTATAATTATATTCTTCTCTTTTCTTTCTACACACCAAACAGTTCCTTGCTTTAAAAAAAAAAAAAATGATGGCCTCTTTTTTCTCTCTAATTGTTGTCACATACATATGTATTTTATACACACACACACAAATGTAATGTTCTTAAATACAACTTGCTCAGTCTGTACAATGTTACTTGTATATAAGTTTTCAGAGCTGATCATTTGGTATGAGATATCAAATTGCCATGTTTTTCTCTGGGGAAGATGGTATCTCCCTTTCTCAGAATTCTTCAGTTAATTGCGGTTGTTTGCACAGGGTTGAGGCCTACTGGGCTTTCCACATTCCACTCCCCTTAACCATTCATCCCAACCATTCCTCCAGTACAGATCTCCTCCAACCCTCATCTGCTTTGGCATATCGATTGGCTTTTTCATGTCTTAACTACTCTGAAATTTGCTAAGTGACTAAACCACAACAAATTCGAGTAACTATACCAGATTCTAGTATACTTTATCCCCTTAAATACCCTTTCCAATTCCTCAAAGCTTCCCCTGAACAACACTGACTACAATGAAACACAAACAAGATAGCTGGTTTTGCCTTTACTGTGAGGCCATATTGGAGTCTGTGACATACAGTACGGAGGAATCCCTCAGGGTAGGGCTTGGGCTACATGGATAAAACTCATAGTATAGGAAGAACTGGTGATAATGGAAGTAAAACTGAGTCAGCAGATAAGAAGCCCTGGAACTGGTGTACCAGAGGTTTGGCCATATGTAAGAAGCAGTCAACTGAACAGTGGAAAGTGTAGTATCAATACTACTGACACCAATGTCAGCAACTCACTTGAGTAGATCAAGTACTCTGAACAAGGTTACTCCGTATTACATAAAGCAGTGAGTTTTCAACTGTGCATTGTCTTGGAATATTCCATTTATCGTCATTGTTTGCCTTTATTTTGAGTTTAAATGCAGAAGTGCAATGTAATGGCCTTTGCACCTTGTTGTGGCATCACCTGCCCATCACCATCCTCAAAGCACATGATGATACATAACTTATTTTACTAAAAGTAAAACAATAACATACATAAATATATCCAATGAGATTGGGACTCTATGAGCAGATGGACTCATTGAACCCTTCTAAAAATAATCATGCTAGATAATTTATTGAACACACAAGACCAAGAAAGAATCTAATGTCTTCAACTGCATGCTATAATGATAGTAATTCCTAATAGTGCTATGGTGACTGGCCACCACTTTCCTGTTATCTAACCACTCAGTTTGATTACCAAGTGTCAGTGGACTGACAGGCAGAAAACTCCTGACTTGTCTCTAGGGCTTCAACTCAGCTCATTCTTCACTTGATTATCATCTCCCCATCTTTCCAAACCCAGTACTGTGCCTTACTATCCTCTACATCTACAGCTTCACTGAACTCTAGGACTCTGTTCAGCTCTGCAAAGGGCTCTGTGTGCCTCCAGCAGCTCTCCCACTGGGGTCTTTAATGTCTTATTTAACTCCCTGCAGTGACACTGTGTCTGTGTCAGATTTCTGCTTGCTACAGTCAGGAGTCTTTGAATTTCTTGAAATATATACGGGCCTTATTATAAACCTTTTGTAGTTATTCTGTAAAACGCATGTGCATGCATACACAGACACACAGACACACAGACACACAGACACACACACACACACACACACACACAGAATTAAAGTTAATAATTAAAATTAAAGAGAGTGTATTGGTCAATAGCCTTCTTCAAGTGTCATTGAGAGTACTTGACAAATTGATGCTGCAAACCAGGATAACACCTGAATCATCATTAATCAGACATGGGCATGTCTGACTGTGTTCTTCACATAATATGCTCAATATATAACTACAAATTTTCTTGTCAACACACGGCAAAAGTGGTCCAAAAAGATAGAATAGATGTGCCCCCCCATAGTCTCTCATTATTATTTTGAGAAGTCTTTGCAAAGTCCAAAAATCCCTTTTTGGGGGTTATAGCAGTAAGAGAACAAAATCCAGAAACACTATTTCTTAAATAACTTGAAATAAAAAAGCTGCAGCATCACATGATGAAGACTTTAACAATGGCTATTCATTTTAGTCTATCAGGTTAAATTTAGCTTCAGAACAACAGGATAACTGACAAATATTCATTTAGACAAAAGCAATTATTCACATCTATCTGTATAACAAGAACTCCAGAAGTGAGTAAAGCGAGATGTAACATAGTGATCATGATTATAATTCAAGGCTTCAATTTTCTTTCATCTTTCTCATATGTTATTCACAGTGTCCGTATTTTCTTTCTCTTCAGGGTATGATGGCTGCAACAGTCCAACTGTCAGACACTAAGAACATTCACAAACAGGTTCAAAAACACTGAAAGACAGGGGACAGAGCCAATCTTTTAAAGTACACATACCTCTTCCTATTAGAAGAATTTGTTTTTCTTTAAAAGATCAACTGCACATTTCCATTTGTTGTGTTTTCTATTGGAAGCTGTTGGAAATGGCATCTTGGACCTTTTATTATTCAGAGAATGATGATGGGAAAAGTGTCTCTATTCATGTAGGTATGAAATTCTTGCTGGTGTCTTCTTTCTATCAGATCAAATGGACAGAGCTTTATAATAAATGTGTGGGAAAGTGAACCTTGATAGAGAATTTTACTAGATAATCTCCAGAGAGAATGTTTTACCTTCCAGGAATATGTTATTACATAAGTCTTTTTAGATATCTAAATGANTCTGGTGTCCACCTTCTTGAGTTCTTTATATATATTGGATATCAGTCCCCTATCTGATTTAGGATTGGTAAAGATCCTTTCCCAGTCCGTTGGTGGCCCTTTTGTCCTGTTGACAATATCTTTTGTCTTACAGAAGCTTTGCAACTTTATGAGGTCCCATTTGTCAATTCTTGATCTTACAGTGCAAGCCATTGCTGTTCTATTCAGGAATTTTTCCCCAGTGCCCATATCTTCGAGGCTTTTCCCCACTTTCTCTTCTATAAGTTTCAGTGTCTCTGGCAGGTTGGTTCCATTCCTTGACAAGGGGATGCCTTTCTATTGGAGATGGTCTCCACAGGTTCTATCCCCCTTCTCTGAGAGTAATAGCTAAGGTCAATCCCATTGAGTCCTGGAAGTCTCACATTTCTCTAGTGTCTGAGACCCTCCAGTGGCTATCCCTATTTCCTATCCCCCCTGCTACCTATTTTTATTTGATTTCCAGAACCTCTATACCTCTCTCATGTCTCCTCCAGATTCTGTTGCTGACACCCTTATATTCTCATCCTTTCTCCCGCCCTGTTCCCCTCTTCTTCCATCTCCTACAATCATTCTGTTCCCCCTCAGAGTAGGACTGATGCATCTACCCCATGTATGCTTCTCCCTACAGGAAATATCTATATAATCATCTTAAGACTTAGTAAATACAATAGAATACTGAGAGTCGTGGTGGGAATTGCTGAAGGAAGATATATATATATATATATATATATATATATATATATATATATATATATATAGAGAGAGAGAGAGAGAGAGAGAGAGATCTCACATATATATAAAATATTTATATAAAAGTAACTTTTATTAGTCTGTTGTAATTGTCATTTCAGAAACTTACTGATGAGTAAGCTAACCCTTCCTAGTTATTTCTGAACTTTTGCTGGACTGAATCAATCCAGTTTCTTTAGGATTCTGACTCAATTTCTCTGCTTTGCCTTATACTAACTTTGGCAATATATTCTAATCATCTGGTTCCACCTCATTGATGGTTCCTCCTGTTTTCACCTTTATCTTGCTTGTTCTCTCTGCAACCTGTTTGTGTAAAACTGTCTCTGTAAAGGTGACATACACACACATCATTTGCCTTTCTCTCTCTTTTTCTGTCTCTTTGTCTCGGTATCCATCAGATAAACACTTTTTTATTGACCATTATGCATTAAATGACCTGGAAAGATACATTTCAAGTTCTCAAAAACTGTAATTGCTAACCCAGATCATTATACCTTGAAAAAAACATCTATTAAGATTTAAGGAAAAATTCTATTGTTAAAACAGATTAAAGGAACTTTTGACCTCCAAGTCCACTCTTTGGAAGACACCAGAAGAAATGGCTCTGACTGAGAAGGATAAACACACTCAAGAGGAGGAAATTATTAAAGTATTAAGGGTATTAAAATATTAAATTTAAGCATTATAATTATTAAAGTAAAGAAAAAATAGTAGAATAGAGGCAACATGACAATAGAATGGGAGTTTCTCTAGATTAATAGTTTACATAGAAAAACGAATTGGAACACTCTAAATGTGTAGACAATGCTGCTTCTGGAAGACCTGAGTCATTAAATGAAAATCTCATTGCAAGTATAAAATCCTTGTCTATTGGTTATTGGACAAGGAGATCCCAGAGCAATCAAAACCATCAGAATCTATGCTGTTGCTCTTGGTTACCCACCATAACAATACAGTAAATCACTATTGCCAATGATTAATTCTGAATGAATGACAATGAAATTAGGTTTGACTGATTAAGAAACTCCATACCTGCTGGCTACATACTTATCACCAAAAGATGCTTTGCAAGTTGCTGTGGGGGAAATAAATACACATCATGGTCTTACCAGTGCTGAATCTTGCAAGCTACAATTATGGCTTGCCTGATAGAATATTCTCACTTGTAAAATATGGGTATGACAGTTATGGACATAACTGATAGGTTACATGTATGATTAGATTTTTCCAAACCTACTTTATTTAGTGTTCTAAAATGCTTTATCCTCCCTTCTAGCTCACCAACCAGAGGTTGGGAAAAAAGAAAGTTTATAGGATAAAGGGTTTGTGGAACTGTTCAGAAGTAGTTCTTTGGGACAATTCCATTTTTCATTGTCAGGATATCCACAGACCAGTCCAACAGCAAACACCAAACTCTAATCAGTAGCAAAAGCCTGATTCTGTAGAAACAGCAAGGTTTTGCCAAATCTTCATGAGTTAATGGAAGTGGCAAGAATCAGCCAGAATACCATGAGAAAATCTTTGGCAAATTACTCTCTATAAAGTCAAGACAAAAGAAGATCAACAAGGACCAACACAGCATTGTATGTTTTCTCAATGCTAGAAGGGCTTTCAGTGTTTGTGGGGTTTCATTCATACTCTTTCTTTTTTTTTTTCCAACTTTTATTAGATATTTTCTTCATTTACATTTCAAGTGTTATCCAGCAAGTTCCCTATACCCTCCCCCCTTCCAGCCCTGCTCCCCTAACCACCCGCTTCCACATCTTGGCCCTGGCGTTCCCCTGTACTGGGGCATATAGAGTCTGCATAACCAAGGGGCCTCTCTTCCCAATGATGGCCAACTAGGCCATCCTCTTCTATATATGCAGCTAGAGACATGAGCTCAGGGGGTACTAGTTAGTTCATGTTATTCTTCCACCTATAGGGTTGAAGACCCCTTCAGCTACTTGGGTACTTTCTCTAGCTCCTTCCTTGGGAACCCTGTGTTCCATCTAATAGCTGACTGTGAGCTTCCACCTCCATGTTTGCCAGGCATTGGTATAGTCTCCCATGAGACAGCTATATCCAGGCCCTTTCAGCACTATCTTGCTGGCATATGCTATAGTGTCTATGTTTGGTGGCTGATTGTGGGATGGATCCCTGGCAGCTGCAGTCATTGGGTCCATCCTTTGGATTCAGCTTCACACATGATCTCTGTAACTCTTTCAATGTGTGCTTTGTTCTTAATTCTAGGAAGGGGTGACGTGTCCATATTTTGATCTTCCTT
>LR750919.1:97413-118713 GCA_902729485.2 Mus minutoides
CAGACTGATTTCCAGAGTGGTTGAACCAGCTTGCATTCCCACCAACAATGGAGGAGTGTTCCCCTTTCTCCACATCCACGCCAGCATCTGTTGTCACCTGAATTTTTGATCTTAGCCATTCTTACTGGTGTGAGGTAGAATCTCAGGGTTGTTTTGATCTGCATTTCCCTGATGATTAAGGATGTTGAACATTTTTTCAGGTGCTTCTCAGCCATTCGGTATTCCTCAGTTGAGAATTCTTTGTTTAACTCTGTGCCCCACTTTTTAATGGGGATATTTGATTTTCTGGTGTCCTCCTTCTTGAGTTCTTTCATTCATACTCTTTCTAAACATCAGATGTCCTCCTAAACTTTCACGTAACATAACATTACATGCCTCCCTTGAGTCTGCTTCAACAAAACAACCTTCCACAAGACAGTTTCCAGAAAACCACTACGTGGCAGGATTGAGTTTCCAACAAAACCAGAAATTTCCCCTTCAGTTACTGCTCGGATATGAGGTCTATTTCACTAGAGGGATTTCATACCTAGAGCTATAAACCTGGTCAAAGCCCATGGCTCTAGAGGTTATAGGCCCTAGAGGTAAATTTGCTGTTAGTTTGCTAAAGGATCATGGTGCCAATCTTATTTTTAAATATGTATGTTTAAAACAGTAGTTTATGTTGTTCTGGGTATGGCTAATTGGTAGTGATTAATAGAGAGACTTATATTTTGTCAAATTGACAGATATAAGTAACTATTGGTGCTCAGGCATTTGTCTCAAACTTTTCCCCCAAGATTCAAAGAATATCTCAGAAGAAGTAACAGAAAGAATGCAAGAGCTGTCATTTGAGACCTGAGAAATGCTGGATTCTGGATATGATATAGCTGTTTCAGAAGTCAACAGATAGAAGCTCGGGGTTCCTGAACAAAGCTTGCACAAATTCAGTCTGGTCAAAATTACAGAATAGGTATGGAAGGATCATAAAGACCCACACTTGGTACAGGAACTATTTGACAGTTTATAGGTACTAGTGGAAGCAGAATTATTCTCCTTTGGGGACATGAGAGCTATAAGTTGCTCCTGATAAGGTAGATAGACACACATCTATTCACATCACACACCTATTCACATGGTAGACCTAAGTAGGCCCAGCAAGTTATTAATATTAACAACACTAAGGAAAAGGAGGATGTGAATTTGCCCAGAAGATGGGGTAAAGGGCACTAGAGGGGGTTAGAAGGAGGTAGTGGATAATAGATATGAACAAAATACATTGTATTAAGACATGAAATATTTATAAATTCATTGTTTTTAATAGCTGAGTAATACTCCATTGTGTAAATGTACCACATTTTCTGTATCCATTCCTCTGTTGAAGGACATCTGGTTCTTTCCAGCTTCTGGCTATTATAAATAAGGTTGCTATGAACATAGTAGAGTAGAGCATGTGTTCTTATTACCAGTTGGAACATCTTCTAGGTATATGCGTAGGAGTAGTATTGCTGGATCATCTGGTAGTACTATTACTAATTTTCTGAGGAACCACCAGACTTATTTCCAGAGTGGTTGTACCAGCTTGCAATCCCACCAGCAGTGGAGGAGTGTTCCTCTTTCGCCACATCCTTGCCAGCATCTGCTGTCAGCTGAAATTTTGATCTTAGCCATTCTGACTGGTGTGAGGTGGAATCTCAGGGTTGTTTTGATTTGCATTTCCCTGATGATTAAGGATGTTAAACATTTTTTCAGGTGCTTCTCAGCCATTCAGTATTCCTCACTTGAGTTTTCTTTGTTTAGCTCTATGACCCATTTTTTAATGGGCTTATTTGATTTTTCGGCATCCAGCTTCTTGAGTTCTCTGTATATACTGGATATTAGTCCCATATCTGATTTAGGATTAGGAAAAATCCTTACCCAATCTGTTGGTGACGTTTTTGTCTATTGACAGTGTCTTTTGCCTTACAGGAGCTTTGCAATTTTATGAAGTCCCATTTCTTGATTCTCGATCTTACAGCACAAGCCATTGGTGTTCTTTTCAGAAATTCTTAGGCAAAGGGATAGATCTGGAGGATATCATCCTGAGTTAGGTAACCCAATCACAAAAGAACTCAATGATATGCACTCACTGATAAGTGGATATTAGCCCAGAAAATTAGAATACCCGAGATACAATTTGAAAAACACATGAAACTCAAGAAGAAGGAAGACCAAAGTGTGGATACTTCATCCCTCCTTAGAATGGGGAACAAAATACCCATGAAAGGAGTTACAGAGACAAACTTTGGAGCTGAGACTAAAGGGAGGACCATCCAGAGACTGCCTTACCAGGGGATCCATCCCATAATAAGCCACCAAATACAGACACTATTGCATATGCCAGCAAGATTTTGCTGACATGACCCTGATATAGCTTTCTCTTATAAGGCTATTCCAATGCCTGGCAAATACAGAAGTGGATGCTCACCGTCATCTATTGGATGGAACACAGAGTTCCCAATGGAAGAGCTAGAGAAAGTACCCAAGGAGCTAAAGGAACAGCAATATGAACTAACCAGTACCCCCAGGGCTCGTGTCTCTAGCTGCATATGTAGTAGAAGATGGCCTAATCGGCCATCATTGGGAGAAGAGGCCCTTGGTCTGGCAAAGATTATATGCCCCAGTACAGGGGAATGCCAGTGCCAGGAAGTGGAAGTGGGTGGGTGGGTAGGGGAGCAGGGTTGGGGGAGGGTATAGGGGACTTTCAGGATAGCATTTGAATTATAAGTGAAGAAAATATCTAATAAAAAAAGAGAGAGAAAAGACAGGAAATATTCAAATAGTACATAAAATATTATTTAAAAATAAAATTATAAGGTCCAACTTTCGAAAGAAAAAAAATATTTAAAATTAAAAAAGGGGGAGAGAAACCTATTATATTTGAAACAAGTGAGAAGTGTAGAAAGTGAAATCAAAAATGTTGCTGAGAACAATATCACATATATATATATATATATATATATATATATATATATATATATATATATATATATAAAATCATAGGAAAGACTTGAGTCTTATAAGCAATATTGAAGATGGGAGGTTCAAGAAGTATGTCATGAGCTGACATTTAAAAACAATATTCTAAGGGTTCTTGCTAGCAAAAGATGCCAGGGGAAAGAAATATCTTGGTTATCATTAACAGACTATCAGCATCTCTTTATTATCCTCATTGTTTTGTTTTATATTGACAAATTGTATCCTTGAGAAAGTTAACTTTTCCAGTATGATGTGTGTGGGCTTCCCAAAGCAAAAGGAGCAAATACACTTTAACCAGACCCAACCCTGCTGCTTTCAATAACTTCAAGCTAATGGGAAGTGAAGAAGTCACTTTGTCTTAAGTGAGTTTTGTTCCCAGAGCGCTTGTTAAATGAAGTATTACTGAATTGCTTTTGAAATTAAATTATGCCATAAACCTGGTGTGAGGGCAAAATTTTATTTTCCACAGAACAAGTGTTTTATAGCGGTAGTTACATGATCATAAGAAAATGTTTTCACACAAAACTGTTTGCTAAATCATATGAAAAAGTCTTTTCACTGCTTCTCAGAAGTTCTGGTTCAGAAATGACCTTATAGAGCATAAGAGCTATCAAGGTTTTATTTCATGATCTTTTGAAATCAGAGACAGACACAAGTTTCTGAGTATAGTTTTGGCTTTGAGGTATGTTTATACACTATCAATAACTTTAAAAAATTTTACTAGACACATAGAAAGAACATAGTCTATGATTTTACTCAATAAAGGAGCCAAACTAAATATGGCTGTTTATTGACAATTATTCATGTGAATTTTCAGTGTAAAAAGTGGCACAGTAACAAAACTCATGCACACACAGAAGTAGAATGAACTCATTTACATGTTTCATTCTAGCTGGCTAGTATGTATATAAATGAGCATGTTTATTTCAAAAGGTAGATTTTTATCAATGGCTTTTCGTAAGGATTATGTGCCATGAGGCATATGGAAATGAATCATTACTACTAGCACCGCTGTTTGAAATGGAACATGCTGATGAAATTCTGCCTTTGAGAAATGAATGAAGGGAGATTTTTGTGAGCCTGGGTGGATTTGACTAGAACCTCTAGATGTCTGCTTCCTAATCAGACACAACACCAACTAAAAGTCTTCCTAGCTATAGTCACTATAGTGGCTATCCCTGGTTGTCAACTTGACTATATTTGGAATGAACTACAATCCAGAATTGGAAGGCTCACCAGTGACCCTAACCTGGAGGATAGAAGATAGAAGTTTCTGATCTGGATCTTGGTATGGAGATCTTGAAGCATAGTGGCTATGGATTCCAGAATATTAAGACAGGGAGATCTCCGAGTTCAAGGTCATCTTGGATTAAATGTGTGATGGCTCACACCTTTAATCTGTTAAAGGTGTGATGGCACACACCTTTAATCTGGGCTACACCTTCTGCTAGAGATCATATAAGGACACTAGAATAAGGGAGAATAGCTCTCACTCCTTCGCCTGCTTGCTGCGTGGGGCTGAGTAACTGCTAGATCCTTGGACTTCTATTCACAGCCACTACTGAACCATTGTTGGGAATTGGACTGCAGACTGTAAGTCATCAATAAATTCTGTTACTCTGTAAGTTCTGTGACTCTAGAGAACCCTGACTAATAGAGTCACTTTATTATCCTCCTTGGTACTTTTTGGGTAGTTCTACAGATTGAGTCTAGGGTCTTGCTCTTACTAGGTAAGCGCACCGCTACAGTGCTGGATCCTCAGCAAGTATAATAACTCCTTTCAAAAATGCAAGCAATCCTGTTGCATCTTGGGAGAGCTACAGACTTCTTCAGAACTTGGTTATCAGCAGCATTCTGAACAAGGTGATTTGTAACGAAACAAGTAGATAAATCATGGACCTGCTTTGGTATGCATTCCCATGACTCTTTAAAACCGATATGTTGAAATATAATTGTGAGGAGTATTGGTATTAAAGGACTGAATCATAAGAGGTTATTAGGCTATAAAACCTACTCTCATAAATAGGAACAGAAACTGTATTTTTGATAAACAGAGACAAACAGAAATGTCTTCAATGAGGAACAGGTCTTCATAAACACCTAATCTGACTATGAATTGATCTTGGACTTTCTGGTGCCCTGAACTGTGATAAATGAATTTGTTGTTTATAATTTACCCAGTTAAGGTGTCTTGATATATTACAAGACCAACAGAGTATGCCAGGCCTGATCCTTGTGTGCAGTGTAAGACATCAGGAAATCTTACTGTTACATGCAGATTCAAAGGCAAAGCCATAGCAACAAAACTATTCAAATGAGTATTAGGAGCTCCTAAGACTGTGTAGAATGCTATCAGAAACAAATGAAGGAAAGGCTAGAGCCAAATCATGTCCTTTCTCTGTCAAAATATTCTACTTCATTACCCCAAGAATTGTTTCTTAGGCACTAAGTGATGGTCATAGAACCTTAAGTTAACACAAAGCAGCAGAAACCAATGCACTCTCTTAATGCTTCAACAAGGGATCCTGCATATTTTCTATACACAGAGAAGAGTCATATGCCCCCCTAAAATTTTATTCAACAACAATAATATGAAATGGAGAAAAGTCCATTTTAGCTTAAGAAACATCTATTGGTTTATTTTCATTCAGTTCTGGAGATTGAACAGAGGGCATCACCCAGGCCAGAAAAATCTTCCTGCCATTGACATATATCTCAAGCCTCTCTTTGCTGTTTACTTTGACATCTTACTAATTTGTCCTGGCTGGCATTCAAATCAATCTGAAGTCCAGGCAGACCTAGAACTTTCTATCATCCTTGCCTTGGACACAGACCTACACCACCAGAACTGGTTTTTGTCCTATGTGTTGTTTAATAGCTTTTTTTTAAAAAAAATTTATTTACTTTTTGCTTTCTTTTTATTAGATATTTTCTTTATTTACATTTCAAAAATTATCCCCTTTCCTCATTTTCCCTCTGAAAACCTCCTATCCCCTAACTCCCTCCCTCCCCCTACTCACCAACCTACCCTCTCCTCCCTCCCTGACCTGGCATTCCCCTGCTTAATCCATGATTACATTTGAAATGGGTTATGAATAAGATGTTCAATTTGTATGTTTCTTTAAATTCACAAAATAATAATTAAAAAGGTTATCAGTAAACACATCACTATTTATGTTGAATAGTTATTTAAAAGCACAGTTTTTCATTTCAATCTTGTTTTCATCTCTCTTGTGACTCTGTGTATGTGTGTTTTAGTAAAGATTTAATAACACTTAAATACACATAGATCTTCCTCCAAATCTACCCTGTGCAAAATTAAATTTCATTATAAAATAAAAGATAGAGGGACTGGTAAGGTGGCTGAGCAGTTAGAGTTCCAAATTTCCAAATTTATTTTGCAGAGAAACTGAGTTCAATTCACAACACCCCAGTCAGGCAGCTTTCAATTGCCTGTAACTCCAGCTCCAGAAGACACAGTGCCCTCTACGGCATCCATAGGTTTATACACACACATACACATACACACACGCACACACATACACACACACACACACACACACACACACACACACACACATGCACATATACATGTTCACACATAACAAAATGTTACAATTAAAAGGTTTTATTTTTAAAATAATTTATATTTAAATCATAAAGAAATAAAGTGAGTAAAAATAAAGTCAATAAGTAATTCCTTGGGGGAAACATTTTGTTATTAGAAATTGAAGGTGTTCATTTAACAATGAATCAGATTTAGCTAAGATCAGACTATGTTAAGGCCATCTAGATCATTGTTTGGCATGCAGTTTAAAGAATACACAGTTAGGAAGTAAGCAGGCCTTTCAAGAAATGAAAGATACTTTGTTGAGGTGAAAAACTACTGCAGGGGAAGATAAAGGAATTAGTGAGAGCTATTGTATGCTGACATAGCAGGTGAACATCAGAAATGAACAAAGCAATGGTGTTTGTGGGCAATAAACAGGAGCAACACCTAGAAGAACACCACCACCAAACAAACAAAACCCAGAAAGTGTAAGTTAAGACTACAGTGAAATGAAATGTAGTCTTACAAAAAACAGCAAGGAATATACTGCTTAAAAGTTAACCTGACAGTAAATAAATGCATTATCAACAAAAATAGTCTTTGATGACATAAGGCCAAACACCTTCAAAATGTTACATTTTTCAAAGGAAAAAATAAATAACTGTCAACATAGAGAAATGTGTAGTCGTTAAAACTGTCATTCAAGATTCAAGGTGATATCAACATATTTTCATTAAATATGGGCTGAGCAGATACTATCCACAAGGAATTTTTTGAAAACAATTATATATGACAAAGGAAAATGAATTGTAAAGGAAAAAATGAAGTTTAAAAAGAAAAACATAAGCAAATAGAATATTAAACCCCAAAGCACAATAAGAAATAACAAAGTTAGATTCATTATAAGGTACAGAACAAGGCCAACACACACCCTTAAAATGGCACCTCCACCTATTTTCCATTTCCTTCCCTCCACCTATTTTCCATTTTATTTTATTTTTAACTTTTAATAAAGTTCCTTTCCAGCCATGAGGAATATTTTCCTTCTTTTTAAGGCCCCACCATGTCTAGATTTTTATACATTGTTTTAGCCTAATGCTCTCCTTCCTATCTGGAGGATCAACAATACTCCTGGGACCACTTTCTTTAAGGAAGCACGTGACAGGGACTCACGTCTTCTTTCTTTGCACAGTGACCAGTGCTGTTGCTTAATTTTTATAAGACTATTGCTCAACGACTATAAGATGTACAACAACATATTTATGAAAATTCTTGAAACGCATCATTTAATTTCAGCTCCTTATTATGACAAAAATTAACTCTTATCATGTTTCATGGAGCATAGTTATTCCTAGGAGAATAAAACGAGATTGTTTTGGTTTGGGTCTGAGGCAATCTCCAAAGTCTCACGTGTCCTCAAGGACAGTAGAGTCATTGACTTATAATGAGATACAACTGTTGAGAAATGGTAAGAAGTGGGAGTTAGGGCCTTAGTGGGAGAAGAAGGCAATTCAAGGCTTATAAAGGGTGGACTGGTCCCTTCCTCTCTCTTTTTCCTGACCATCACATAATAAGCAGTTCTGACCCTCCATATCCTTTCTATCACGATTCTCAACTATGTCACACAACCACAAAGGCACCAACCTAGTCTGGACTAGAACTCTGAACCTATACATGAGAACCAAGCCCCTTTTCTTTAAACTGCTTTAATCAGGTACTTATAACAATGGAACGTCTGACACAAGAGTATACAAATCAAAACTAAAACATCCTTTGTTTCTCATATTACTTTATCACTTGTATTTTTCACACAAATGACATTTCTGAGGATGAAATAAGAGGACAGCAGGTCATTTAATGAGGGGTTGTTATGTCTTAACATATTTTCTTCAGTATTGTTAATCATTTTATTTTTTTCTCCACTATTAACTAGAATTTTCTAATTACAGAAATCTGAGAAGCAAAATGTAAATATTTTTTAAAAATGGAAACACTAATGAGGAAAAAAAAATCTAGATGCACTTTCCACCGGTAACCTGCCCACTTTACTTTACTTACAGCATAGAACACTCAATTTAAATCTAACTCTTCAATTCCACAGCACAGAAAATGAGACTATATATATCATTCCAATCCCCAGTAGAGATAATGAGAGCATACACACAGAGACAACTATCCATTGAGATAATGAGATTATAAATACTGTACTCCTACGGCTTCCAGGTGTAATGGAAAGCCAGTGCTTTATGGCCATAACTCTCAAATCATCCTTGAAGCCAGGAGACAGCCAATTCAGCAATAAGCAAATAAAGAAAAGAAATAGATAACCATTTTGCATAACCTTCCCAAAATCAGCTCAAAAAGAAAGGTGAAAGTAGAAAAAGCCCAACTAAATACATTCATTTGTGAACTAATAGCTACTGTTCTTAGAGATCTGCAAACATGGATGGTATTGTTAAAAATAGCAGCGATCACAGATGCTTTAACTAGAGGGTAAAGGTCAGCCCAACAGATCTGAGAAGGAAGGTACAATCAAGGGCTTTCTGGAAAGACTAGCATATGTTTCTTCTTTATTGAAGTATATGAGTGTTTGACATATTATCATTACATCATGTCATGGACAGTAGCATTTATTTTTCTGAAGCCAGAGGATATTTACACTCCTTAGCTATGCCCACTTTCCATAAAATAATAATTTTGTGTTCACAAAAACTATGGAAAAAGAAAGTGCTCTGGGTTTAGTTTGGGGGCGGGGTGAGGGATTGATTGTTATGTAAAACAAATCGGAAAGTGTTTTTTTGTACCTCTGCTTAGTTTTAATATTTGGAATAAAATCCCTCAAAGGAGAATATCTCTGCAAGTGAAACAAGTTTAGGACAGATAGGAAGAAATAGCTTTTCCCTATCAATGTCTGCTAAATTGTGATACTTTAGTTTTTGATTATTTGGGGGGTTTGTTATAATTATAAATGTCAGATATAGATTCTGAATGACTTACAGAAGTGTTTCTGTGTCCCATTATATTTCTTTTTTTTCTCATTTCTTGTTTGTTTGTTTGTTTGTTTGGACAGGGTTTCTCTGTATAATAGCTCTGTCTGTCCTGGAACTCTTTGTAGACCAGTCTGGCCTTGAACTCAAAAAGATCCACCTGCATCTGCTGCCCAATGGCTGAGACTAAAGGAACTCACCCCACACTCCATTATTTCATAACAAACACTTTTTTGTATAATAATCTGACACATCCATTTATTTAGTTGCTATGCTGCACCACCTGCTATTCATGTATGACAATGATTTCTTTTTTATTAGATATTTTCTCAATTTACATTTCAAATGCTATCCTGAAATTTCCCTCTTAGCCCCCCCCCCCCCGCCCTGCTCCCTTACTCACCCACTCCCACTACTTGGCCCTGGTGTTCCCCTGTATTGGGACATATAAAGTTTGCAATACCAAGGGGCCTCTCTTGCCAATGATGGCCGACTAGGCCATCTTCTGCTACATATGCAACTAGAGACATGAGCTCTGGGGGTTCTGGTTAGTTCATATTGTTGTTCTTCTTATAGGGTTGCAGACCCCTTCAGCTCCTGGGGTACTTTCTCTAGCTTCTCCATTGGAGGCCCTGTGTTCCATCATATAGATGACTGTGAGCATCCACTTCTGTATTTGCCAGGCACCGGCATAGCCTCATATGACAGTTATATCAGGGTCCCTTCAGCAAACTCTTGCTGTCCTATGCAATAGTGTCTGAGTTTGTTGACGGCAAAAAATCCCATAACAAACTCTTTTCCCTTATAGCACCCAGGTACAGTGGTTTCCTCAGTATTTATTCAATATTTCATATTTGGGGGGTTTTTTGATGCCTTATACCTTGGGCTAAGCATACCTCACATTCATCCATCTTATAATGAATTTAAAGAAGCTGTATCTAGTCATATTTTTTTGGAAGGGGAAAAACCACCTTTCAGCCTGCCCAGTCAGACTATGTACTGGCTCATGGCACAGTGTCCATTTGTGGTTTCAATGACAACAACTTGAACATATATTTTATTTCTCTTTTTAGTTAGTGTTTATCTCAACCACATGCACATAAGAAGCACAAGGAATGGAAACATTTCCCGTATTGTTCACAGATACACTGTGGATATCTTATTTATGTCTGTAATGATGCAGATAAATATGGATAGATTGATTAGAAACAAGCAAATAAACGTGCAAATTCATATATACATAATAGGTAGGTAGATAGTAGACAGATAGTTATTTTGTGGGTAACCATAAAGAATTTAGAGAAAATTGAATTGGTTTTATGTTTACTTTATATTAGCAACATTTGCATATATGTACCCAGAGCAGACAGCTACAAAGGTCTAAGCACTTAGTGTACTTGCCTCTTTTGGGGAATCACTTTTGAGTCCTCTCAATAGAAAGATAAAAATGAAAATAAAAACAAACAAACAAACACATGTATGCATGCATGCATTCTAATTCATGTAAAAGAAATATCTATTTACTTATCTATCTATCTATCTATCATCTATCATCTGTATTGTTTAACACAAATGCAAATTTATTTGATATATTTAATTTCTATATAACTCCACTGGATTCAGTTTATCCTTCCACCTTTAATTTCTTTATCTTTTCTCTGACAAGGAGGAATCTGAATTCATTTTCTACAGAATAGTTGTCTACTTTGGCCAGTCTAAAATTTCTGTTGCATTGTTAACCAGTATCAGAGAATAGAAATGATTTGACTTTTTTTTTTTCAATTTGAGAAAGTAACTTTTAAAACAACTTAGAGGGAGGCCATTTTTTATCCAAAATGCTCTACAGTAACATTGTTTGATACCAGCATTATTTTTCTTGATTCTATAGATTGCATTTCTCTATGGAGCCACAAAGAATAATGGCATTTTTTCATATTTACATTTTACTTTTATGTACCGATAGCTCTCAATTTCTTATCCTTGCTATCAAATTCATTTTACTGAAATTACTAAGAATTATGCCTGGTCCTTATTTAATATTTAAAGAACAAACCCAACATAAACAGAGGTTTTGAGGAAACATTTATATCCTTAGCTCTTGTATCTCATTTTTTTCCTGTATCTTTTTTCCTTGTAATGAGATAAATAGACTAGTCTGAAAGCAGAGTAACTATATTTGTTTTTCTGTAAGAGATGGCAAAATGAAATGTGTGATAATTGCTCCTATACACTTCCTTATCTGATAACAGGGATCCCCTATCAACATGAGAGAGGCAAGGTTAGGGGTGAGGAAGGTGGGCAGAGAGCAGAGTGAAGAGGGGAAAGAAAAGGAAGGGGATCCAGGACTATACTCCTTTTCTAAATGGAGAACTTACTCATGTAATTACTAATCCTTTCTCTTGGTAATGACGATCCATTCATGAGAATTTTGCCTTTAATCACCTCTTAAAGACCCTACTTTATAATATAATTATACTAGCAATTAAATTTCAGCTTAAGTTTTAGAAAGATCATTCACACTGAAGGACCCAGCCAGGTAATTCTGTTTTGTGTTCAAACTCCATCTTACATCCAGACTGTCCTCAGTTTGAACTTGGCAACTGGAAAAAAACACAGCTTGTTCCAGGAACCAAGACATCCCCAAAGTAACAGCTATTCCACCCTGATTAGGGGAAATGCCCAGTGTCATGTTCAGGGCAAATGACTCAAGTTGTAGCAAAGCTTATGGTGTTAGCTAGAGTTTCATGCAAACTATACAGTCTAAAATGACAACCAATCATGTAACTGCCAGGTTAGAAATCCCCTTACCCACCTTAAAATGTATAACAGATAATGCTGACAGCAGCTCCTCTCCTTCCACACTAATCCACTGCACTGGAGAGGTTGAAGAGGTCCAAGCTGGGCTTGAATAAAGACTCTTTGCTTTTGCATAGGAGTTGGACTCCTGGTAGGTTTTGGTGGTCTGTGGGGAACCGAGGTCTGGGCATAACACACACCATCACATTCCATGCCTTCCCTTCCTTCCTTCTCTAGTATACATTTTTTTCCTTGAAAAAAATATATATATTCATTCCTTTCCAGTAACTCCAGATCCAAATCAGCTCAGTATAAATTATAAAACCTCACATCCAGAGACTGATTTCAATCAGATGTGGATGTGATTCAAATAGTGCTTCACTCTGAGGCACATTTCCTTCAGCTGTGAGTCTATAGATTTAAACAGGCTATTTTCAAAAAGTCATGGTGTGGCAGATGCAGGATAAGCATGCCTGTTCCAAGATAGTTCAACAGAAAAAGAAAACAGGAAAACGGGCCCCAAGTCTCAACCCGACTTAGCAAACCACATAAACCCTTAAAGCTGGGGAATAATCTCCATTAAGTCCCACTTTCTGGACACTAGGATAAGAAAGTGCTCTCATAGCCTTCAGCATCTGTACTCCTGTGACTTTGTTCCTGGGATAATAGAGGTTCTCTGTTGCTGTTGCTAGTCTCATTAATAAAATGATTTAAGAATGAATTTAAATGGAAGCTTGAGGCTAATCTTACTAGATCTTAAAATAAAGGCTCCAAGATAGGTAGGCTGTAATCCTCAGCGGTTAGAGGAGGTAAATTGAGATGATGAATGGAGAAAAGGCCATGAAATTAGGATTAAGTAACTTATAGGTCAACCAGACACATGGCAGACTAATAGCCACCTGGCAGAGAAGGGAGTTTTATAGAAACAATAAGGAAGTCCAAAGTCCCAGAGAAAGTATAGGTAGGCTTCAGCCAACTTCCAAAGCAGAAGAGCTAATGAGAAGAAAAATAAATAATGTTCCCTTTCCTGATGGTAGTTCTTAGGGACTAAGCTAGGAATCAGAAATTCTGGGAAGAAAGGGTACATTATCTTATTAAAAAGATAATTAGTCCACCTATCTCTTTTGAATGGCTTAAGATTTTTAGAAGGGGTTCTGCCTTCCTGAGGAATGAATAATCCCTTATGTAGAGCATTGACCCTGCTCAAGTAGATTAACACTTAAGGGGTAATTTCCTGTCTCTACTTAAAGGTAGAATTCATTCTTTAAATTAGGAGGTAAAACCTTTCCATTACTTTGATTTTAAAGGTACTCTAACAGCTGGTATACCTACCTGGTTTAATGGGTTGAAATATCATGCCTGCAGTTCACCAAGGTGTAGTGCCCTGGTAGTTTTACAGTTCTGGAATCTCAAGGTAGACACTGTCCTTTTGTGGCCTCAGTGGCAAAGCTCTCACCTCCAAAAGTACAGTTCTATTTAGCATTATCTGAATAAGGTACTCTCTGGTCTGTAAGACAGCTCAAAACATTCTTTGAATTCTAGGTGACAGAATTATGGCTCAACAGCTCTTGCATTCATTATACCTGCATGATTAACACATTAATCCTGTCAAGACTTTGCAACACACCTGATTGCTCTTAAGGCAAGGAAGAGTAGATTGAGTTCAAAGAACTAAGCAACGTTGGAACTTCCAGCATCAGGTCCTTCCTGCTGTTCTATTCCATCATTTCACCAAGCCTCTGATAGCAGGTACAGCCTCAGAGATCACAGATTTGGAGGAAGGAAGATCAATGAAAGTAGGTTTTATATACTCAACAGCATTCTCCTTATAAAGAAAAACTTCTGCAAGTCAATAATACCTAACACTCTTCCATCTCCTGTTGGTTTTAGGTAGGATCACTTGGTCATATCCTTTTATTCTCCCTCAAATATTTTTTTTCTATAAGACTAGAGTATGGATTTTTCTTTTTAATTGCAAATTTATCTTGTCATTTCTTCTCTCCCATGTCTTAGTGTATGTAGTTAAGAACTTCACACTCCATAAGAATGCTTCCTTGCTTTAGTTCTTTCTTCCTTAACACATCCCAATTTGCCTTTTTGTTTCTGCATGCCATAAAGGAGGCTTATGAAATTCTGCCTAGTTTCTTTGCAACTCTGAGACAAAGATGGCTTTGGTCCATTTCTGAACACCATCGGTTCCTTTTGGTACTTCATTGGGATGATCTTTATCTTCACATTTCTGAAAACATAATGGTCACAAACATTTATGCAATCTCCAGAAAGCTTGCTCATTCCAGTAAGTACCCCATAATCCTCACTCAGTAACAATATCCAAGTCTTCTCATATTTCTTGTAGCCACTGCTACTGACCCAGTTCTGAAGCTGAATCATTTGCTACCACTCAGACTCATTTCTTGGTACCAATTTTTCCCAGTATGATTCCAGCAAGCATAAAAGAATACCAGGGATTAGGTAAATGAAAGGGATGAGTGTATTTGGGTCATGGTTCTAGAGTCTATGGGGTTCCATAGTGGGGTGCTCAGTTTTAACTTTGTGCTCTCATCCTTTGGTGGGAGAACAAGTGAGAAAAAATTAGGCAGAGCTCATCTTTTGTATCAGAAAATACATTATTTGCAAGATGATGAGATTGCTTCGTTCGTGATCTAAGCAACTCTAAAACCTCCTACTCTTGATAGAAATATAACTTTAGATTTCAACCTTTTTTATTAGAAGTTTCTCCCCTTCATGGCCCAGCTATTTCATCCCAACAGCCTCCCAAGCTATAATTGACTTGTATCGGATTGTTCAATGTTATTCTGATCTGTATTTGGGAGTATTAACCTGACACGTATACACCTTTTCACAGGGTTTTCGTCCGTTTTCTCAGTCTCTGTGGGAGTAAGGGTGAAATTCTAAGGGTGTTTTTGTGGTTCGATGTGTTGGACACACGTCTTCTGGATCGCTTCTGGGTACGCCCAACGGCCCTTGCAGGCAGCTTCAGTCTCTGTGAGCTGCTAGGATCCCTGCTTAGTTGACTCTGGAGGCCCTGTTCTAATACCCTTGACTTCTCTGGCTCCTACAATTCTTCCTTTCTCTCTTCCATAGTGTTTCTGGAGCTCAGAGAAGAGGGATGCAATGTAATCTCAAACTTGGGCTCTCTCTCCCTCTCTGCCTAATATCTGGCTGTGGCTTTACATATCTGCATCCATAAGTTTCCAGAGGAAGCTTCTCTGATGAGAATTGGGCTAGTCACTAATTTGTGAGTATAGCAGAATATCATTAGAAATCATTTTATTGATTTTTTTTTTCTATTCTAGGTCTCTGTGCAAACCAGCCTCCAGTGCCTGGTCATTCAGGCTCTGTCAGATATAGGCTCCCTTTCATGACATGGACTTCAAATTAGATAAGTCATGGGTTGACAACTCCCATAAGTTCCATGCCTCCATTGCCACTGCACATCTTGGAGGCTGGATAGATTGTAGGCTAGACATTTTGAGGATGTGTTGGTGTCAAATTCCCAATATAGGAAGGTGCCCAGTTACAGAATATGGCTTGATCAGGGTCCATATTCTCCATTTCTAGCAGAATCCCTAGAGTTGGGAGTTTCTGCTGCACCAGGTTTCAACATCATATCCAAATACTCTCCAGTTCCCCTCATCTCTCCCTGTGGTTTCTGTCTCTATTCCTCCTTGCCAAAACATCTTCTGTTCTTATTCCCACCTGTACCCATTACACTGCAAAAGCTATTCTATTTCCCATTCTCAGGGAGACCTATGCATCTCTATTGGTGCTGTCCTTATTGCTTAGCCTTTCTGGGTCTGTGAGCTGTATGTAGCATTATTATCATTACAGAACATATATTATCCCTTTGTAAGTAAGTACATACAATGTTTGCTTT
Source organism: Mus minutoides (assembly GCA_902729485.2). Classification (NCBI taxonomy): domain Eukaryota; kingdom Metazoa; phylum Chordata; class Mammalia; order Rodentia; family Muridae; genus Mus; species Mus minutoides. The sequence continues at coordinate 113,639 of LR750919.1, forward strand.
CTTGGGTCTGAGTTATCTCAATCAGGGTGATTTTTGTTTTGTCGTTCCATTAATTTGCCAGAAAATTTCATGGTGTCATTTTTTTGTTTGTTTTATTCATCTCTCACACATTAATCCTGAAAGCTCTTCCCCCCCCCCTCCCTGGAATGCTTTCCTCCCCCCCTTCCCTTCTCCTTTAGATCACTCCCTCCCTCCATCTTCCCTCAAAAAAGATCAGACCTCTCAGAAACTTCAAACAAACATGGCCTAACAAGCTACATAAGATCAAACACATGCCATCATATCAAGGCTGGACAAAACAACTCAGTAGGAGGAAAAGGGTCCCAAAGTAGGCAAAAGAGTTAGGGCAGTCCCTGCTCCCACTGTTAGGGTTCTCACAAGAACATTAAGCTACCTCGCCATAACATATATGCAGAGCACCTAGATCAGACTCTTATATGCTTCCTGATCTCTGTAAGCCTCCATGAGTCCAGGTCAGTTAATTCTTGGGCTATGTTCTCCTGGTGTCCCTAACTCTTTTGGTTTCTCTATTATATCCTTTCCTTGCCTTAAAAGGACTCCCACAAGCTCTGTGACTGTTTGGCTGTGGGACTCTGATCTGCTCCCATCAGTTGTTGTATAAAGTCTCTTGGGTCTCTCTAATGACTACTATGCTAGACTCTCATCCCAGAACACTCTGCATACAGGATAAACTGTAGCTTGAATGTTTTTTGATGGGTCACTGTCCTGATACTTTCACTTGAGGCCTTACCAGGTTATAGAAGATGGTCAGTTCAGGCTCTTTGTCCCCCATAAATATGTGTCTTTGCTATGCCTACTCTTATAGTTTCTATTACACTGTTTTCATTTTGCCCCTGAAATGCTTCCACATTCCAATTATTCTCCCAGTATTTCCTCCATCCTTTCCCATTCCTAACTGATCTCTCCTGTCTCCAACCCCACCCATCATCACTGCACCCAAGAAATCTGTTATATTTCCCCTTTCAAGGGAGATCCTTATGTCTCCCCTTAAGCCCTCATTGTCACTTTAGCCTCAAAGCAAACATAATATGTACTCATAGTGTAAGAGGATATAGGTATAAAGTAAATGACAATAACAATCATACTATTGTCTACAGACCCAGAGATGACATGTTCTTAACAGCTGAGTAATTGTATAATATACCACTTTTCTTTATCCACTCTTTAGTTGAGGGATATTTAGGTCATTTTCAATTTCTATTTACTATAAATAAAGCTGCTAAAAACATCACTGAGCAAGTATATTTGTGGTGGGATGGATTGTCCTTTGGGTATATGTCAAGAGTAGCACAGATAAATCTTGAGGCAGATTGAGTCCCAGTTTTCTGAGTAACTGCAATATTTATTTCCATAATGCTGGAAGAAGTTTGAACTTGCACCTACAATGGAGTGTTTCCCTTGCATCATATCCTTGTTAGCATAAGCTGTCACTTGTGATATTGAACTTAGTCATTGTGACCAGTGTAAGATGGAATCTCAAACTAGTTTTAATTTGAATTTCGTTGATGGCTAAGAATGTTGAACAATTAAGTGTTTCTCAGTCTTTTAGATTCCTCTATTAAAAGTTCTCTGTTTAGATCTGTACCCCATTTTAAAGATGATTATTTAGTTTAATTGTGTCTAGTTTCTTGATTTCTTTATATATTTTGGATATTAGCCCTCTGTTAGATGTAGGGTTGGTGAAAGTCTTTTTCCATTCTGTGGGCTGATAGTTTCTCCCATCGATGCTGTCCTTTGCCTTAAAGAAGCTTTCAGTTTCCTGAGGTTCCATTTATTAATTGTCAATTAATAAAGTAAAGTAGCTATAGTATTAGAATTTTCTTCAAGAAGTTGTGTCCTGTGCCAATGTGTTCAAGATTATTCCACAATTTCTCTTCTATCAGGTTCAGTGTATATGGTTTTATGTTGAGGTCTTTGATATACTTGAACTTGAGTTTTCTTCAAGATCTAGTTATATTCTTCTACATGTAGACATTCATTTACATTTTGTTGATGATGCTTTCTTTTTTCCAGTTTTATTTCTTGTGTCTACATGTGTGGATTTATATCTGGGTCTTTGATTTAATTCCATTCATTGAGGTGTGTGGTTTTATTCTAATATCATGAGTTTTTATTACTATAGCTCTATAGTAATGCTTGAAATAAAGAATAGCAATACTGCCAAAAGTTCTTTATTGTTCAGGGTTATTTTGACTATCTGGGGTTTGTTTTTGTTATTGTTGTTGTTTATTTGCTTTTCCATATATAGTTGAGTATTATATTTTAAAGAACTGTAAAGAATTGTGTTGAAATTTTGGGGAGGATTGCATTGAAACTAAATTGCTTTTCATAGGATGCTTTTTTTTTTTTTTACTATGCTAATCCTACAGATTGATAAGTGTGTAATATCTTTCCATCTTATGATATCTTCTTGAATTTCTTTCTTTAAGACTTGAAGTTCTTGTCATAAAAATCTTTCATGTAGCAGTGGTTTGCATATGCTTGGCCTATGGGAATTGGCAGTATTAGAAGGTATAAACTTGAGGCAATAGGTGAGGCCTTGTTTGCAGAAATGCACCCCTGTGGGAATGGGCTTTGAAACTCTGCCCAGTGTTGGATGTTTGTTCTAAAGCTTTGATTTAATTGGAAATCTGTGTGTCCAAAGACTGATAGTCCTTGACCGCCATTTGGTTTTGGTTGACCAATAAAGATGCCAGCAGCCAATGACCAGGCAAAGGAAGATGGAGCAGGACCGTAGAATGAGAGAGAGAGAGGGGAATGGAAGATCACCATGATGCAGTAGAAGACAGATCAGATTCAGAGCTACCAGAGAGAGAATCAATGAGTCATGTAAGAGGGCAGATAAATGGTCACTTGCTATTTTCCTGATTGGGCCTGAAGAAGCAGGTGGTCGATTAGAATTGCCCAGCCTTTGAGGTAGCCAAGGCATTTTAAAATTAACTGGCATGTGTGTGCATCTTCCATTCACTAATCCAGATAGCTCCTGGGTGAATGTAGGCAACTGGCTGGGTGCCAAAGTAGTGTATCCCAAATTCACTGCTACAACCCAGTGTGGAAGAGACCTTAAGTGGCCTGCAGAAGAGTCAGTCCCTTTCTGGTTACCTTCCAATCAAGTTGTAGAGCTCTTGCCTCCTCCTACACCATGTCTTCCTGCATGGTGCCATGATCCCATCCCCATCATGATTACATTGGACTAAAAATGTAAGTCAGGCCCTATCAAATGGTGGCTTTTATAATAGTTGCCTTGGTCATGGTATCTCTTCATAGGAATGGAAACCATAATGAAGACACATTTCCTTAGTTAGAATTACCCCAAGTTATATTATTTTTGGCTAATCTGAAGTGAATTGTCTTCTTTATTTCTTTTTCAGTTCATTTGTGAATTGTATATAAGAGACCTGGTAATTTTGCTGTTGTTGTTATTATTGTTTTTGAGTTAATCCTGTATCTTGCCACTCTTCTGAAGGTGTTTATCAGCTGTAGGAGTTCCCAGGTAGAACTTTGCAGCGCGCCTCCCTGCCTCCTCCGTCGAGCAGCAAGAAAGACACGCCACCACCGGGATCTTCTCAATCAGCTTTATTCTGGAGCGCCTTGCTTGTAGTTCCCAGGGACCCAGAACAGCAGCAGAGCTGCTGCTTTTATACACTCCCAGGGAAGGGGGAGGGGTGTCATAGTGGTTGCTGATTGGTGCACCAAGCCANCGGCCGCTTCCCCGGGAGCCGGTAGCCGGCGGCCGCTTCCCCGAGGCGCCGGTAGCCGGCGGCCGCTTCCCCGAGGCGCCGGTAGCCGGCGGCCGCTTCCCCGAGGCGCCGGTAGCCGGCGGCCGCTTCCCCGAGGCGCCGGTAGCCGGCGGCCGCTTCCCCGAGGCGCCGGTAGCCGGCGGCCGCTTCCCCGAGGCGCTGGTAGCCAGCAGCTTTTCCGAGGCGCCGGCTTCCTACAGAACTTTTAGCATTCCTTATGTTATTACATAAGCAATTCTTATATTGCTTATATTATTGCATGCAATATTGTGAATAGTGATAACTTGACTTCTTCCTTTCCAATTTCTATCATTTTAATTCCTTCAGTTGTCTTCTTGTTCAAGCAGAACTTCAAGTAATTACTATATTGAGTAACTATGGATAGAGGACAACTTTGTCTTGCTTCTGATTTAAGTGGAATTGCTTTGTGTTCCTCTCCACTTAATTTGATGTTGGCTATGCTCTTGCATCAAATTGCCTTTATTATGTTTAGGTAGTTCTTTATATCCCTACTTTCTCCAAAACTTTCATCATGAATGTGTATTAAATTTTTTTCAAAGGCTTTTCTGACATCTTGAGATGATCAATTTTTTAGATTGTTTATATGGTGGATTACTTTTATTGAGTTTTCATGCTGAATAGGATGAAGCCTGAAAATAGAAGGAATTATGAAGAGATAAAAAATGACCAGAGTAGAAGAAACTATATGGTGAAGTCAACAAAGTTATAAGTTTATATATATATATATATATATATATATATATATATATATATATATATATATTAAAACTCAGAGTTCCTATTAAAGTATATATTTTGTACTTAATAACATCTTATATATCCTTTTAGTGGATAAATGATAAAATAGTCATACAAATTTAAAGTTTATAATTATTAAAGAAATTGGAACTTCAAAATATCACTTTCTCAAACCAAATAAAGTTCATAGGATTTTACTAAATTTTTTTAAAAGTTAAAGATAATAAAAACCCATATTGTTTTATAAAAATTCTTTAATAATTAAAAACAAAACTTTATATGAAATAGTTAAAATATATTTTCAGCTGTTACAAATTTTGTTACAATCAAATTATCAGAAAGTATTAAATTAGAAATGAGAAATTCATTTTAAAACATAAGTAGAATGCATGGGACAATTTCAATATTTTTGAATCTGTTGAGGGCTGTTTTGTGGCCAATTATGTGATCAATTTTGGAGAAGGTGCCATGAGGTGCTGAGAAAAAGGTGTATCCTTTTGTTTTAGGATGAAATATTCTGTAGATATCTGTTAAGTCCATTTGTTTCATAGTTTC
>LR750919.1:120467-242022 GCA_902729485.2 Mus minutoides
AATGACTGCGGCTGCCAGGGATACATCCCACAATCAGTCACCAAACATAGACACTATAGCATATGCCAGCAAGATGGTGCTGAAAGGGCCCGGATATAGCAGTCTCGGGGGAAAATATACCAATGCCTGGCAAACATGGAGGTGGAAGCTCACGGTCAGCTATTAGATGGAACACAGGGTTCCCAAGGAAGAAGGAGCTAGAGAAAGTACCCAAGGAGCTGAAGGGGTCTTCAACCCTATAAGTGGAAGTATAACCATGAACTAACTAGTACCCCCTGGGCTCGTGTCTCTAGCTGCATATATAGAACAGGATGGCCTAGTTGGCCATCAATGGGAAGAGAGGCCCCTTGGTTATGCAGTCTTTATATGCCCCAATACAGGGGAACGCCGGGTCCAAGGGTTGGGAGAGGGTGGGTAGGGGAGCAGGGCCGGGAGGGGGGAGAATATAGGGAACTTTCTGGATAACACTTGAAATGTAAATGAAGAAAATATCTAATAAAAGTTGAAAAAAACATAAGTAGAAAAATTTTAAAAAGATCAACATGGATACATCCTTTATAATAATTTTCTATTTGTATATAACAGTTGGTAAACACTTTTTGACCTGACATCCATGTATCATTTGTCAATCACAATTCTAGTTCAGTAAGGTCCCTGTCTCGAGATTTTAAAGGACTATTTTTCAGAGTATAGAGTAAAATACTGGAATCCTTATTTTTTTCCTAGCTAAACAACTAATAGGAGGTTTCCAGCTGCTAGAGGATACACTTATCCAGCTTTTAGGCCATATCAGCAAATGTTAGCATTTTTCTTTAAAGATAGTAGGAAATCTGTCTATACTTTGTTGTATGATATGCTTACATAAGATTATATCCTCTATGTATAAAACACAAACTATTTATAAAGTCATTCTGTCAAGGTTTATGGTTCTGTCTTCACTCAACTGTAGGGACTATGAAGTTCATAGATTTGAGGACTATGAAACTTGGAGGTATAACAGAATTCTTCTTCTGTAAGATTTCCTAAAAATTAGAACAAAGTTGAAGGCTTTATGCTGTAGATAATAATGTATTATTGCTATAAGGATAAGAAAATATGGTATGGATTACAGCTGAGAGAAAGAGGGGGGAGAGGGAATGAATGGATGGGCACACAAAAGGGTGCTATTTGGTTTAAAGAAGATAATAAAATACATGCAGAAATGCTATTTTCAATAAATATTGTGTGAACCAAACTTACCTTGATCAAAAAAGGAAAGCATCTACTTTTATGTCCTACCTACCTCATTTCACACAAAAGCACTCCATTGATAGATAATTTGATGTGAAAATAAAAAGTATAAAAATTTTAGAAGACAACATGTAAAATATTTTCAAGTATTTGGGATAAAGAACCTATTTTGGAGAGCAAACCAATCAATACTAGTTCGTATCCCAAGTTAGAGTACATTTTGTTATTTAATGGAATGTTAAGTAGAAATAAGAATGTTTGTAGTGCCTCATTCCAGAAGAAAAATGACAGCATGCCAAACCTGGTCTGATCACTAGCACTAAAAAAAAAATCAGCCAATAAAATTATGTTAGAGCTTACATTACTCTGTGATTCAATTTCTATGAATTATAAAACTAGAAATATATTATTAATTCTGATAGAATTTAGCATTCCTCTGCTTAGCCATGATGAAAAGGAAATGAGAGGGGCATATGGGGATCCCATGTGCTGAGAGACCTGGGTCATGGGTCCTTGTGTGTGTGTCACTATTGAAAATTGATTGAACTGTGATTTTGTAATATGAAGTAACACAATGCTATCCTTCAATTTATATTGTTTTTGTAAAAGGATTTTTCAAATATGTAAGTAATTTTACCCTACTTTCAATATCACATGTCTGAAAATCATGCTTAGCAGTACTTAAGATAATTTACCTGCTAGTGCCTTTATTTGCACCTTAACTATGGAAAGCAAGGCTTACAAAATGATAGGTAGACAAAAAATATTAGACATAGTCTAGTGATTACATGATGTGACTCCAGGTTATCTTTAGGCTGTCATCTAAAGAAGCTTCTTGTCAGCCTGAACTTAATATTGACAGTAATTTCAGGCAATTTGCTTCAGGTTTTTCCCCAAAATGTACTATACTTGTAGTCTCATGGTTTATTATAATACAGTAATTTTATTCTCTTTTTCTTAAGTTAAAAATAGTGGATGTAGGGCCAGAGAGATGGCTCAGGGGTTAAGAGGTCCTGAGTTCAGTTCCCAGCAAACTTCTTTTTTTTTTCCAACTTTTATTAGATATTTTCTTCATTTACATTTCAAGTGTTATCCAGAAAGTTCCCTATACCCTCCCCACTTCCGGCCCTGCTCCCCTACCCACCCGCTCCCACATCTTGGCCCTGGCGTTCCCCTGTTTTGGGGCATATAAAGTCTGCATGACTAAGGGGCATCTCTTCCCAATGATGGCCAACTAGGCCATCCTCTTCTATATATGCAGCTAGAGACATGAGCTCAGGGGGTACTAGTTAGTTCATGGTTATTCTTCCACCTATAGGGTTGAAGACCCCTTCAGCTCCTTGGGTACTTTCTCTAGCTCCTTCCTTGGGAACCTTGTGTTCCATCTAATAGCTGACTGTGAGCTTCCACCTCCATGTTTGCCAGGCATTGGTATAGTCTCCCCCGAGACAGCTATATCCGGGCCCTTTCAGCACTATCTTGCTGGCATATGCTATAGTGTCTATGTTTGGTGGCTGATTGTGGGATGGATCCCTGGCAGCCGCAGTCATTGGGTCCATCCTTTGGATTCACCCAACAAACTTCTATAATGGAATCTGATGACCTTTTCTGGAATGCAGATAGAGCACTCACATAAACATAAGTGTAAGAAAGAAACAAAGAAAGAAGGTCTAAAAAAACAAAGAAGTAGATGCTTGAATAAATATAGCATGTCAACTTGTATAATGCTTTATAGCATCTACATATGATACATATAAATTTAATTGAAATGAATTTTACATTAAAGTTAGATTTAAGATTTTTACAATTCTGATATAGTTTGTTCATCAAGAAAAAACCTCTCTAGTTAAGGAATATATTACTTGTATTTGAAGCAAATAACCCTGTAATATTTCTAAACTATTTTATAGCATTGTAGAAGGATTAGCTTCTATTATATGATAGCCTAACAGCAAACTATAAATACTAGGTAAAATTTTTATTTTGTTTCCAGTATATTTTCTTAGTTTATTTACTTTTCTTCTCATACTATGAACACCTGGCTTTGCACTTCAATGAATCCACTTTACAAAATTCTGTCTCTTCTATGAATATGTTTTAAGTCATTTATCTGTTTTACACTATTCCTAAAAGTCTACCACAAACAGAGATAGATGTATTTCAGAACCAAAAAGAAAGTACCGACATTTTTCCTCCTAAGTTTAGCAATGGCATTTGAAAAAATATTTATTATTTTTTAATATTAAGTGTATGTGTGTGAATATGAGTCTGTGAATACAAGTTCTTACAAAGTCCAGATGAGGGTCTTAGATTCCCTTTAGTTGCAGTTACAAGCCATTTTGCAACAATTAGATGGTTTCTGACACCTGAGTGAGCAAAAACAATAGTGATATTAACTCATCAGCCAACTTTTCAGCCCTTGTTTATTACATTTTTAATGATTCATAAAATCACCAAGAGCACTGTAACTTTTATGAAACCAACTACTAAAAATTATGAGATGTATCATTTGTAATTTGATCTAGGGTATATATATATATATATATATATATATATATATATATATATATATATATTACTCATATACACATAATATACATACACATATACACATACAATTCATACATATATATTACAAATGCATAGATATAAATATATTACATATGCATAAACATATATATACATTCATACATATATTTGTGTACTTTGCTATTCTCAATTGAAGACTTTATTTCAAACATTGTAAAAATACTTAATTACTGATAATAGAAAAGGGACATTCAAAAGACACAAAGTAAAATAACATTCAAATTGTCATAAAGTTTGATGTGTTCAGATTGCAGGTTTTATCGTGATAGAATCATAGGGAGAAGAAGATATAGATAGGAGCTACTGGAATATAAAGTTTCAACTTCTCATAATGGATATAAAAAGTGAAAACGTATAAAATTAATTTTTCCTACAGTCATATTCTTAAACAATTCTTTCAGTTACACATAAACTTTGTATTTTCAGTTTGATACAGTTATGAGACAATGATATCGATTATCGCCCATTCTTTATTCTAGGCATCAAAGAATTTGGTGAAAGTGAATATGATGTTTAGATCTGTGAGAATGAATCTTTATTGTCAATTTGACTCAGTCTGGAATCAGCTATAGCACTTATCTGGGTATAATTGTGAAAGTATTTCTTGTAAGACTTAACTCTTTTCAAAGAGAATGTACAGCCTAAATATAGATGACATCATCCCATTGACTAAAGTCCTAGACTTAAAAGAGAAAAGTATAAAAGCTGATCACCACTGTTTATCTCTCTCTGCCTCAGGGATGTGGATAGTGTCTGACCAACCACCTCATGACTCTACCTTCACAGATACAGATATTCCCACCACTCGTTTCTTCTTGCCCTGATGGACTAAATCCTCACACTATGAGTCAAAATAAACTTCTCTTAAATTGCTTATTAGTAGGTATTTGGCCACTGTCACAAGAAAATAAGTAATATGAACATGAACTACCTACAGGGAGTAAGATATGCTATGGACAGCTAGTATTCATTATACAGAATGAGACATGAGCAAGTGCTATACGGGTTTCACTGTATACGCACCACAGAAGTTTGCCTGAACTGAAGACGACTCAGAGTAAGAAGAGTGAGATTCGAGCTGTTCTAGTGGTGCTATGTTTTGAGCCTCCCTATGAGCCTTTATGTGTTAGAATTCAACACCCTACTTTGGATATTGAAAGTTTGGAAATATAATGACAATAACTTTCAAACGCAAAGTCTTTGGTAAAGTCATTAATCTCAAATTTTGTTAATGTGGTAGGTATGACTAAATTTCCATGGCTTTATTTTCAGAAGATACACATGAATACATGCATGTTCACTGCCTCGAACCATGGGATACTGTGTTCTGATGAGGAACAACTGGAAAATAAGGCCATTGCCCTGTGGTCTTTCAGCCTTTCGTTTCAAAATTATTTTTCTTAGCCGGGCATGGTAGCACACGCCTTTAATCTGAGCACTCGGGAGGCAGAGGCAGGCGGATTTCTGATTTGAGGCCAGCTTGGTCTACAAAGCGAGTTCCAGGACAGCCAGGGCTATACAGAGAAACCCTGTCTCGAAAAACCAAAAAAAATTATATATATTTTTTCTTTATGGAGTAGCTTTTATCAAACATTTGGTTTCAATAACATAAAGTAGAACAGGGAACAAGCAAGATGGCTCAGTATGAAAAACCTCTTGCCATGCAAACCTGATGTGGTGGTTTGAAAAGATATGGCTCCCACACGCTCATGTGTTTGAAAGCTTGTCCCATAGAGAGCTTCATTATGAGAAGGTGTGGCACTGATAATGTCCGTCTGTCACTGTGGAGGAGGGCTTTGTGGTCTTATGTGCTCAGGCTACACACAGTGTAGCACACAGATGTTTGCTGCCTTCAGATCAAGATATAGAACTCTCAGCTTCTTCTCTAGCAGTAGGGTTACTGCCTATATTCTGCCATGTTTCCCACCATGATGAAACTGTACACCAGCTTCAGTTAAATGTTTTCCTTTATAAAAGGTGCCATAGTAACGATGTCTTGCCATAGCAATAAAACCCTAACTGAAACATCCAATGACCTGAATTTGAGCCATCAAATCTTTATGAAAAAGCTGGATTGGTGGGACTCAACTATTAACCCAGCACTATTATAAGGAGAGGGAAAGCATAGACAGAAAAATATTCTGGAAGCCAACTAGCTTGAAACACATAGTGTGGTAAGGCAAGGTGAACCCTACCTACACAAAGTAGAAGAACTGAACAAATTCCTGAAATCTGTTCTCTTACCACATATGCACTATAGTATACAGTAACCCATGGACATACACCTTGTATATCCACTCCCATACACATACAACATAATAATAAATATAAAATTTAGAATAATTTAAAGCTTGACCAACGTCAGGACAACATAAAACTTATCAGAAGTCATCTAGGGAAGGTTATGGGCATGAAAGTGAGTTTTCTGAGGATGGCCCATGGTTTTGCATAGCCTTCAATGGAGCTCTAAGAATGCAGGGTTCTTAAAACTTTCATCTGAGGATTGCTTCTTGCTACTGATATGCCTTTCACATATTCACAAAATATCACTATTACATATCCTAATTATTCCTGGGCATCAGCCCACCCTTTTGCATATAATCCCTGAAGATAAACACGAGTATGAACTTTTAGAAATGAATGCTGTTTAAACAAACTAATGAGTTTATAGAATTACTGTTTAGATTAAAATAATTTTAAGAAGAATGGTTTAGGAGATAGTTTTAGTTGTTTTGCCAGAAAGATATAATAAGGTTAGACTCAAGAATAGAATGTGCCCACTTTTCATTGAATAGTAAGCAAAGGGTGCACAATAAGGAATACATGAGCTTTCATAATTAAACCAAAAAGAGAAATAGGCTTGAGACAAATTTGTGATCAAGTAAAAACATTCATTCTAGGGCAGATCTAAGGATTAAACCACAGGTGTGCACCACAATAAAGCAAAGCCACGGGAAACTGTTGCTTTGAACTTATAAATGGCATTATATAATGAAACATTGGTTTGAACTTTCTATCACCTTCCTTCTGTAACATCCTCTTTTGTGTAATATTTTATCTGTGAGTTAATTTTATAAATATCTTTTATCTAAGAAGGTATGAGAAGGCCAGAGTAAATGAATAAAGTGTGGCTTGGGGTGCTCTGCTTCATCCACCAAATTGTATGTGTGTGTGTGTGTGTGCACGTGCGTGTGTGCGTGAGTGCGTACGTGCATGTGTGCATGTCAGGAGTTATTTAGGAAAGGCTAAACCTATCAGATTGCCTTCCTGGAGCTAGCCCAACTTTTTGCATAGCCTAAGCTAGATGAGCTCTAAAAGCCATCATCCCAAGAGACTTCATCTCAGGATTACTTCTTGCAGCTGCTATGTCTTTCCTGTCACTCCCACATAGCCTAAGAATTCCTGGGCATTAGCTAAACCTACTGAGCAGACATTTTACAAGTCAACATAAAGATAGACTTTCATAAATTAATACTCTTTAGATGAATTAATCATTTTATAGAATTCCTGATTTGGTTCAAATAATCTTAGGAAGAAAATTTCAAGAGATGATTTTAGTTGTTCTGCTAGAAAGATATAATAAAGATAGAATCAAGAATAGAATATGCCCACTCCTCATAAGAGTAAGTAAAGGTTGCATAATAAGAAATACAATGAGCTTTTATAATCACACTAAAAGAGAAATAGTCTTGAGACAAACTTGTGTCAAGAAAAAACATTCAGATCCCAGGATGAAGCCACAGGCGTGCACCATGATAAGGCAAGGCCATGTAAAAACTGTTTCTTGAACTTACAATGAGCTTACCGTATGAAAAACTGCTTTGAACTTAATATCAACATCCTTCTGTGACTCTCCTTTTGTGTAACTTTCTATCTATGAACTTTCTAAAAACTTTTGTCTATAAAAAGGTCAAAGAAAATAAATAAAGTTGGTTAGCTTGGGGCTCTGCTCCATCCATCCCATCCAAATGTATATGTGTCAATTTGTTTAAAGTACATGTATAAGTATATGCGTACATATCTGAGAATGCATGAACACTTAGAGTGTTGAGACAGGTGGCTGAGCCCTGCCAAAGTGTGGTGTGTGTGTGTGTGTGTGTGTGTGTGTGCATGTATATTTGCCTAGGTTAAGGGTTTTTTTGTTTTTGTTTTTAATTATTTTCCTTGTCTTCTTTCTGGTTCACAAAGAGTTAACAAGCCTGAGCAGCTAGAGGCTTCAGGCTGACTCACCAGAGAAAGGAACACTAGCCATAAATCCTTACCTAGTTCCCTAGTTCCCTGCTGCTATGCAGCATGTGTTAATTGCCAAGGCCAAAGTTTTCAGCCACATAATAAGCAAGAGACTGTTAAGTTTCCAGAAGCCCTTATACAGTTAGAGAAAGGTGCAAAGCTACCTTTGTCTAATGTTGCACAAACTTTAACTCCCTCTCTTAAGGCTAGGCAGGCCCTCAGAATATATGTTTCTCTCTGTCTCTGTCTCTGTCTCTGTCTCTGTCTCTGTCTCTCTCTCTCTCTCTCTCTATCTATCTATCTATATATATATATATATTCAAAAAATCACTTTTGAAAACAGGGATATATATATATATATATATATATATATATATATATATATATATATATATATATATATATATATATTTCTGTTGCTTTTGGTCTAGTGTTTGGACCAAAGTAATTTTAAATAAATGTTGCATGAGAAATATATAAATTAAAAAATATCATCATGCCATCCTAAAATTGACAGAGGGAACTAATAAGACCCCATTTATCATAATAATATGATAGATGGTTTTAGTTGTTCTGCTAGAAAGATATAATAAAGATAGAATCAAAAATAAAATATGCCCACTCCTCATATGAGTAAGTAAAGGTTGCACAAAAAGAAATATAAGTTATATGGTAAAAGCAGAAATACTAACCAAGATCATGTGACAAAATGGAGTGATAGTGAGTACTTGGCTACTTTATAAAGCTAGGGATAGATAAAACAATCAGATAAAGTTATGACATTGGTTCAATATTCACCTATTTATTTACATATCATTAGTGGCTCAATGAGTCATCATGTGGTATGTACTGCAACACTATCAATACTAGTTAAACATCAATCTAAAATAATCTTTTGTTTATTTTTAAATTACTCTTGCTAAACACTTGTCTAAATGCAATTAATAAACCTTATTAACATTCAAATCTAATCCAAACTGCAATCTAAGACTCAACCTATTCCCTCCTGGAAAGTTTACAATTAGAGATTGGTTCAAGGCCTTTGTCTAATGATGCACCCAATTCAGCAACCTCTCTTAAGGCTGGGGAGGTCCCCAGCATATATGTTTATTCGTTTATACATACGTGTGTAGGTATATATGTATGTATGTAAGGATGCATGAATACTTGTAGAATCGAGAAAACAGAAGGTCAGGCACAACCAGAATGTGTGTGCATATGTATCTTCAAAATGGTGCCTTCATTCAGAGTGTTACTATCCCATGAGTTGATATACCTCAAATATATATTGTTTTATATTAGCAACATATTGTAAATCAATATATTTATTGTACTGGGAGATGGGGATTTTTGATATTGGAATGAATACATTTTCCAATGCTAAATGAGACTGTATGGAATTGTGGTTAGAATTTTGTGTCTTAAAATGCTATTGGATGTCAAGGTGATATAGGGTGGAATTATTGGATTTATTCATATCTAAATGTTTAACTAAAGCAGAAAAGCTACCCTGGTTGTAGTGGAGTACTCTCTTAGGGGCTAGATTACCAGGCTAAATAAATGAACAAAGTAAGCTAAGCAGAGACATTTATTGTCTCTGTTTCATGACAAATGAAATATGACCAGCTGCCTCATCTGACCCCTGCCATGATTTCCTCACAATGCTGGAATATAACTTTTAACTGTGAGCCCAGATAAATACTTCTTAAGTTACTTTTGCTAGGGTTATTGTCACAAAAATGAGAGATAACTATTGAGGATGGAGTACTGCAGATTTGAAACCTTAACCATGAATGGGAAGAGGGTACTTAGAGAGAAGTAGGTGAGAAGTGGTTTACCCAAAACTGAGAAGGGAAAACGACTTAGGGAAGATTGTTTATTACTGAGAACTGTCTTCACTATATTGGGTCAGAATGATAAGAGTTTAAAGTGACTATTACCCTCTCAGTCCTATTATCACTTTGCAAAGGGTTAGGGAACATCACAGAATGTGGGGAAAGAGGAAATGTACGAGCCAACATGAGAGGAATAATACTGTAAAATGCTGTCCTTGGAATTGTCATGGGTGTGACACTTATGTATGTACCCGCAACAGCTATGGTAACCTGCAAAACATCAGTTCCATCAGTAATTCTCTCATGAATCAGGAAGGGACTAATGAGACTCTATCCATAGTTAGAAAGCTGTTGGTAATTGATGGCTTCTGGGAGGAGCAACACTTATAGTTAGGGGTGTGGCCACTAGTAGGTTATCCATTCTCATGTGTGCAGCACTAATTGGTTTCAGTGGGTTATATAAACAATAATAACAGCAAACAAAACAATGCTAAGCTGTGCATACAACAGATAGGTAGGGCAAGAAGGGGGTTACAAGTGGACTTGATCAAGATATATTCTTTGTGTGCATGAAATTGTTAATAAATATAAAATATTGTGAAATGAGAAATAGCTAACACCTTATCTATGTCAATGAATACAGTTTAATACTGCCTGATTCTTTTAATTATATATGTATAATTATAAATTTTGAGACTTTTCATCTTTTTATTGTTATTAGTTTGCTTAGTAAGTGTGGCCAAAGATGTACAAGATTGTATTTCTGAAAATACAATCTTGGAGAAATATCTATAAATTTTGGCAGGCTTTGTTCTTTTATTTATAAAAACTATATTTAAATTTTTATTTATATTTTATTTGAATTTTAGCTAAAACATATCATGGTTTCTTATTTCATAATTATACATATGTTTTTCTCAGTGCAGATTTAAATATTTGTCTGTAAAAAAATTGAATCATTGTCTTCATTATTTCTTCTCTGAAAATATTCCTTAACATTTGTAGTTAGTCATTTTTCTAGACTTCTTAGATTTATTGTTGTTGTTTTTGTAACTTTGTTACTAATTTTGGTTGAGTGTCTTGGTTTCAGTTTATGAAGTTAGTTAATTTTGTTAAAGTATTCAACAGCATCCTTGTTTCTTAGAGACAGAATTTGACAAATATACTTTTATTTAAAACACATACTTTTCCACATGTGATATTTTAAAATAATGTATGTATCTTAAAGTGCTAAAACAAATACTGGTATCTTTAATTTACATGGCTATAATTTTCTCTGTATTTGTTAGTTTTCTGCATGGGTTTTTATAGAAACATTCATGTGTACTAAACGATTGATTAGCCAACAAAGGCAACTACCAGTTATAATTTGATTAGAAATTAATGCTACATTGATGTTCCCTCTTGAGTATATGTATTGATACTCCAATGATGACTTTTGCTTTGTGAAATTGATTTTTTTAGCTTTTTAGCATTGCAAATCAAATTGCTTTGTTTAGAAATGTGGAAATTCATGGGTCCCCATGCATATGCATGCATATAAGCACTTGTTTAGAATTGTAGTATGTGGGTTTTTTTTAAAACAAAGCATAGCATTCTGCTGCTGCTTTTTTATCTTAAGAATTATTTTCAAATGTCACCCTTGTACAATTCTGTTGTTCAATTTATATAATTTATTTTCTATCATATTTCTATAAAAATCATAGTAGTGGTCACTGTGTACCATGTGCTTGAGAATGGCAGAGGTAACTCAACTAAGTGACAAGTAAAAGGAACCTTGTATCATGGTAAAATTACACAGAAGAAATTGTGTGAAGATAGACAGTTTTTAAAGGAAAGACAGACATTCATTATCTACAGACTGAGTAAAAAGCAAAATCAAATGGAAGGTTATCATAGCATTTGCTTTTCCATGTAAATACTGTGAGTATCAAAAGGTTCAACTGACAAAGTAAATACAAAGGAATAATTATATGTCACTTGTACACAGGCACTATTATATCACTACTAACTAAAAGATTTTTGCAATATTGCAAAATGGCAGTTGGCTATTTGATAGAACATACTTTGATCAGAGATCACAGCTGGTACTGGCGGTGCAGGCCGGTAGGATTTGCTGAAGGAGGCAGAGGCAGAGGCAGGAGGATCTGGAGTTCGAGGCCAGCCTGGTCTACACATTTTGAGCTGGGCATGGTGGCATACGCCTTTAATCCCAGCACTCGGGAGGCAGAGGCAGGCAGATTTCTGAGTCCGAGGCCAGTGTGGTCTACAAAGTGAGTTCCAAGACAGCCAGGACTATACAGAGAAACCCTGTCTCGAAAAACCAAAAGAAATCAGAAAGACTAAGGTTAAGAGACTCAAAAGCCTGTGTCACAGATCACAATGTGGTTTAATACTTTGTTGTAAAAACTGTTTTCTTTCTATTCTGCTTCTAAGAACTGTGGACTTTCTTAAAGTTTCTGCTTCTAAGAACTTTGGGCATTTTTTCAGGTGCTTCTGAGCCATTTGGTATTCCTCAGTTGAGAATTCTTTGTTTAGCTCAGTGCCCCATTTTTTAATGGGGTTATTTGATTTTCTAGTGTCCACCTTCTTGAGTTCTGTGTATATATTGGATATTAGTCCCCTATATGATTTAGGATTGGTAAGATCCTTTACCAATCTGTTGGTGGCCTTTTTGTCTCATTGACTGTATCTTTTGCCTTACAGAAGCTTTGCAACTTTATGAGGTCCCACTTGTCAATTCTTGATCTTACAGCACAAGCCATTGCTGTTCTATTCAGGAATTTTTCCCCAGTGCTCATACCTTCGAGGCCTTCCCCCACTTTCTCCTCTATAAATTTCAATGTCTCTAGTTTTATGTGGAGTTCCTTAAACCACTTAGACTTGACTTTAGTACAAGGAGATAAGAATGGATCAATTCACATTCTTCTACATGATAACCGCAAGTTGTACCAGCACCATTTGTTGAACTTTGGACTTTCTTAAAGTCAAATGAGAGAGAATTTTTAAATTACATTTCCCTGACATTTCCCAGTTTGACTTCAGCATAAAGTGATAAATTCCAACCAAACAGCATTTCAGAATTAGGAAAATATGGGGCAATATCAGATTTTTTTTCCAGGGTGGTTAAGAACTTGGTAAAATTGTTTGGCTATATGATCATGTTCAGTAGCTGTCCCTGAGTATAAAAATTAATCTCAGGATTCAGTGTGAGATACTGTTTTGCTTCTTTCAGATCAGGGAAGAACAGACCTGTATCCATTGGCTAGAAGCAAGTTCCTGTTCCTGTACACTTAAATAAGCTTTCTCATCTGAGGAGAATAAACTTAACAATCAGTTGTTACACTTGGATGAGCCATCATCTATTTCTCATCTTTCAAGTGCTACACAGAGAAAGGACTCAGTGTTAACCAAGCTCTGAATTGTAACATGTATGAAATCTCTTTCCAAGGGGATTGCTTTATGAGAGTAGTCAAAGAAGAAATCATAGAAGCTGTTGTGCTTGAAATGGAAAAATACTTTGATGCAAAATACCTCCATCAATAACCCATATATATATATATATATATATATATATATATATATATATATATATATATATATATATATCCATTAGTTTACTCCTACTTAGCTAAAATTGGAGAGAAGGGCAAGTCTTTCTAAAAGAACAAGGAGAACATAGTACACACTGAATACATGAACATGTTGGGAATCTGGGAAAAACAGATCATATAACTAGTTAAAAAAAAAGAAAGAAAAACCACTGGAATTGCAAGGCCAGTAACAAGTGATAGCCCCATATGTTGTCTAGACATACAGGTTATTCCATGAAAGGAAGTAACACAGACATAAGGGATCCTGTGTCTTGGCCTGTTTCCTGCAAATGCCGAATGTTCTAGAACCTGAAGATAGATCCTTTTTCTCCCTAAACATTATGAGAAAAGTGTGTACAAAATTACAGTATAAGGCTTCATGTATTCTTATTAAATATGATAAATACAAAAATAGCCTATTAGGCCATAAGCTTTTAGTCAGGTTATCTTCCAAACTAAAAGTTATCAGTGGTTTTCAAATAGCATGACTTAAAAAAATGACATAAGTATAAATTTCAGCTTCCTTGTATGTATCTGTTTCTGTCAACTGTCTTCTGAGGATGACATGGTCTCTCTGTAAACATCTTAACCTGGCTTTGCCAGACAAGGCAGCAACATTGCTGGAGTCTATTGGGACTCCTTTCATCCTACTGAGCACTGAAAATGGAAATAAGAGGATTCAAAGTTTCCTTATCTCTTCATCTTGCAGGTTTTATCAGTCTGACAGGCCAAATCTATGGTAGGTCCATTATCTTTCATCTATATCTGAAAGGGACCAGAGAATTCAGAATAGAAATTAAGGTTGCTCTGTCAGGGAGCCAATTGTGGTGCATGTCATTGTTATCTAAATACAGTAAGTTTTCTCCTCCTAACACTTTATAATGTGTTTCATTTTGTGCTTCAGTTACAGGGAGGAGGGAATTAGAATTGAACACAAGTATAATTTTTTACATAGGCAAAATGAACATGTGGATTGCATTCTCCAGGTTTCACTGTGGGAAACCATCCTCTTGCTATCCAGTGTAAAGCACTGGTTTCTAACTTCCCTAATGTTGTGACTACTTAATACAGTTTCTCATGTTGTAATCACCCGATAATAAAATTGTTTTTCTTGCTACTTCATAACTCTAATTTTGCAACTGTTATGAATCATAATGTAAAGATCTGTGTTTTCTGATAAGTGACCACTATGAAAATGTTATTTGACCCCAAAAGGAATTGTAACCCACAGGTTGAGTACTACTTGTGTAAAAGAACTAGATCATGAAACCAGCAATCTGTTGTACTAATTAAGGAGACAGAAAAGTAAAGAAGGGAAGGGGTATGAAAGGAAGGGAATGGAAGGAGGGGAGGAGTAAAAGGAAGAGCTGGGAGGGGAGTATTCCTTCAGCAGGAAGTAGACACACACACATATGTGCATACACACATACATACAAATGTACATATACATATAATAAATCTATTTTTTGTATAGATTAGGATAGATAATGTTCTCCCAAAGAGCCATAGATCAACAGAACCCGAGTAGAAAGCACAGAAACCTCCTGTCAGTTGGTCAGGGGAGTTTAAGAGAATAAAATAGACTTACTTTTGTCTTTGGGTACTTCCTGAGGTTGACAGTAAGTCCATATTGCGGTCCAGTTCAGACACAGAATTTGGAGGACTTTAGCTAGATTTGATTCCAAAGCCTCCTCCTTAAGACATAGCTTTCGCCGGGCGTGGTGGTGCACGCCTTTAATCCCAGCACTCGGGAGGCAGAGGCAGGCGGATTTCTGAGTTCGAGGCCAGCCTGGTCTACAAAGTGAGTTCCAGGACAGCCAGGGCTATACAGAGAAACCCTGTCTCGAAAAGACAAAAAAAAAAAAAAAAAAAGACATAGCTTTCATAGTACTGGAAGGGGCTGTGCACACTGTCAGAGGAAGAAGATAATCATTAATCCTACCCAGCTGTGATGTCTATGAACCACAAAAATAACTAGCATGGCACAATATCACCAAAGGTATAATAATTGCACCTAATTTTTGCAGTATCCATAGCTGCCAAATTGACTTGAAATACTCTCAACAGAAAGAAAATCAGGCTTGATACTGCAAACGTAACCAAATATCTATGGCAAAGAGACCATGGACCTTTGAGTAGAAATATAAATTTGTGCCACTTTGCTAAATGAGCACAATCCCTAACTCTGTTCTAAATACTTATTCTTATACCCATAGACAAGTATAGTTCTCATTTGTCACCAACAAACTTATACATAATAGACAGAGGCCCTTATAAAGAGTCACACCTAGTCAAGATGCAGAGATCAACTGACCATGGACTGTCAAGTACCAGTTGCTACACCTCCAAAACAACTCCTGCAACTCAGCAAAAATTTTGGGAGAGTGGGAATGTAAGGATTGTTAGAGCTAAAGAACCAGGAAATTCACCATGAGACTGTAGCTTCTAGCTTTGACAGAGAAGCAATACCTTGTCATCTCAACAATATGGTAGCTTAGATAAGACCTGAATAATGGCAGCACATGTTGATACAGAAATGTGGTAAGAGGAAATCTCACAGGCACTGTTCTTAAATGAGTTAAGTAGTTAACTCAAGTAATAAGTCAGCTCCTGCACATATACATACAAGCAAGTGATTCATCATGTTGCTAGTATGTGGGGAAAAAAGAACATGTATTCATCTCTGGTCGAAGTGTAAACTTGTACAACTTCCATGGAAATCAGTGTGGTTGTTTTTCAAGAAGATAGATATGGATCTATCTCACGATCTAGCCAAACCCCTTGGGAAGAATCCAAAGGCCTCTAGGTCCCAGTACAGATGCTTGCTTATTTGTCCATTGTTTCTCTATTCTTTTTCTTTCCATAATTTATTCTTTTACATTGCATGTCAATCACAACCCCTTCTCCTCTCCTCCTAGTTCTGCCCTTACAAATTCTTCCCCCTGGTTACCCCTCCCTTTTTGCTCCCCTTGGGTACCAACCTACCCTGGGACATCTAATTCCAGCAGGACTAAGCACCTCCTTTCCCAAGGTCCAACCAGTTTCTCTCTTCTTAACAGTCATCAATTGAAAATACTATGGTTGTTCATCAACGGATGAATGGATGGTGAGCATATAGCACAGCTTCATAGTGGAATATTATTGAGCTGTCCGGAACAATTTTGTTTATTTGATTTTAAAAATGGGTTATAAAGTTGAGTAAGTTGGGAGATGGGGAGAATTTGGGAGGAATTTTGAAGAAAAAAAAAAAAAACATGAGCAACACATATCGCATATTTTCTTTCTTGTACCATCCACTGGACTATAACCCATGACCATATCGTTTTTATATCAGCAATTATTATTCATTCTTGAAATGCCCCGTTCTGTGGTTGCTTTTGTTGTAATTGTTTTAGTATTGATTATTTGGTAAATAAGCTACCTCTCAAATACCTGATGTGAATAGTGAATGAACTGAAAGTCCAGGAACCTTTCTCATCTCTTGTAATTAGTTCTGCTGATTTACTTTCTTCAAAACTAGAAAAAGGCCAGGATTTGTTTTAGTACTAGGAGGCAGAGTTGTGTGAATTTTGTGAATTCAGATAAGCAAGCCTATTTTACATAGCAAGTCCCAGGCCAGCCCAGGCTGTGCAGCAAGATGTTATCTCAGCAAAACAAGACACTTAAATAACGGTTTGAAGGATGGAATTAACTTGTATGTTGTCACCTATAAGATTACCACTGATTTATAGATAGACTTGCTCCTTGAATCAGGTTTGTATATATAGAGGAAGAATGTCAAGTGAATGATTTCCTTTTAGATTTTGTAGAAGACAGTGGAGATAGCTTCCCATTACCCACACAGATGGAAAACTGAAGGATGATTTTAGATCAGATATTATTTTTTGTATTTTATAATTACATTTTCTTTCTTCTCTGTCTCCATCTCCCTCGCTCTCTCTCCTTCTTCCACCCCCTCCTCATCCTCTCTCTCCCGCCTCTCTGTGTTTGGTTATTCTTTATATTTCTTTCTTTTTCCTGGAACTCAAGGAAATTAGATCTATGTTATTCCTGCTAAACATTTTTCAATATGTTTAGAAAACAGTTTTTGAACCCTGAAGCAGGCAGCAAAAGTTAGCACACTATGTACTTACTTTTTAAATCACACTCTCCTCCTCCTCCTCCTCCTCCTCCTTCTCCTCCTCATGCTCCTCCTCCTCCTCTCCTGCTCCTCCTCCTCCTCTCCTGCTCCTCCTCCTCCTCTTCTTCCTCCTCCTCCTCTTTCTTCTTCTCCTTCTTCTATCCTCTTGATGATGCCTAAACATTCTAAAACAGTTAATTCTGGCCTTGAAAAATCTTGCTGCTAAGAATTTATCCCAGATTGTAACTAACTTTGTTATTATATTCTTTTGTTCAATTAGTCACTAAAGTTTGAACTTGTCATACTTCTCTTTCTGCAAATAGTGGTATATTTCTATATGTACCAAGGTTTGTGTATTTTTTTATTAATTTCTTTATTATATATTTTTTTTTCATTTTCATTTCAAGTGCTATCCCATAAGTCCCCTATAGCCTCCCCCAACCCTGCTCCTCTACCCACCCACTCCCACTTGTTGGCCCTGGCTTTCCCCTGTACTGTGGCATATAAAGTTTGCTAGACCAAGGTACCTCCCTTCCCAATAATGGTGGACTAGGCCATATATTTTTATATAGTTCACTCATTTCAATAAAAATGTAGACAAGGAATAGAGAAAATTTTCTCTTTATCCATGCAGTTTTATTCTTTTTATACACTCTCCTGCACCTCAGGTTCTCTTCTCTAACTCACTATGTAGGCAAGAGTGATCTTGAACTTTAGATTTTCCTGATTCTACATCCAAAGTTCTGGTATTTCAGGTATATGCTACCACACCTGGTTAATGTGGTCCTGAGTATCAAACCCTGGGCTTTGTGCATTTTGGCAAGGCTGAACTATACCACAGGCTTATAGATTTATCACAAACAAATTGTTCGGAGTGTGAGTTAGCAGACAGACACAGAAACCCACACCCAAACAGGAGTGTAGGGACCCTAATGAAAGAATAGGAGAAGGGACCATGGGACCAAAAGGGAATAGAAACTTCACAGGAAGACCAAAAGAGTCAACTAACTTTGGACCCTTGGTATTCTCAAAGTCTGAACCACCAACTAAAGAACACACATAGGCTGAATCTAGGCCTTCTGCTCATATGTAGCAGATGTGCATCTTGGTTTTCATGTGGGTCTCTGTTGCCTATACATAAGATATGTTCTTCTAGCTGGGTTGCCTTGTCTCTCTTCAATGGGAAAGGAAGCAGTTAGGTTCACAGAGACTTGAAGTACCATGGCTAGGGGGTATGCAGAGTGATCCCCACCTGGCAAGAGAAGAAAGGGTGGGGAGGTAGAGGAATGATTGTGGGAGGGATGACCTAGAGTAGGGCAATAAGTGGGATATAAAGTGAATAAGTAGAAACATAAATTAAAATTTTTAAAAAGGAGATGAAACCAAAGACAGACTAAATGAATGGAAATGAATTCCATGTTTATAGACATAAAAAAAAAATAAAGTAAGAGAAAGTTTTCTTCAACTGTGTGAACTGTGATAGGTTAGCCACCCCAATCTCACAAATGGTTAGGGCATACAAATTGGACCTAATAGGCTTAAAAAGGGAGAAAGGGAAAAGGAAAAAAGAGGAAGAAATCTCAAATTTAGGAAGATTGTAAGAAAGGATAGATGGATCTGGGAGGAGTTACAGGAGGCAGTGAATATTATCAAAATATATTGTATAAAGTTATCAAAATAATCAAGGGCTGGTGAGATGGCTCAGCGGGTAAAAGCACCCGACTGTTCTTGCAAAGGTGATAAGTTCAAATCCCAGCATCCACATGGTGGCTCACAACCATCCGTAACGAGAACTGGCGCCCTCTTCTCGACCGTCTGAAGACAGCTACAGTGTACTTACATATAATAAATAAAATAAATCTTTAAAAAAAATAATCATAAGAATATTATTAAAAGTAACCAGTACTCAGGAGGCAGATTTCTGTTTGAGGCCAGCCTGGTCTACAGAGCAAGTTCTGGGACAGCCAAGGCTGCACAGAGAAAACTTGTCTCAAAATATCAAATAGATAGATAGATAGATAGATAGATAGATAGATAGATAGATAGTGCTTTCAAAATTGATTTAATTTTATTACAAAGATTAAGTATAGGGATAAATCACATATATTTGTTTTTGTGTATTTTTTGAGATTATTTTTTATTCATTAATCTCTTTCTGTAGCATAGATAGAATTTCTCTTTTTCTCATTTTTTATTAGCTATTATCTTTATTTATATTTCAAATGTTGTCCCTTTTCCTGGTGTCTGTGATTTTTATAAGTGAAATTCCCTCACTCACAAAGAATATTTTTGATGACAGACAAGTTAAAAATTCTGAAATTATATCAAATTATTAGTCAAATTATGTCCCTGCTGACTACTAGCTGTGTGATCAAGCACAGAAGCTTTGGAGTGCATTACCTCAATATGCTCCAACATCATTGTAGCTATGATAAATTTTGCTGCAACGTTAGTGCATAGTATGATGAAAATAATTACAATTATAATTATGCTCATTATTACTCAAATAAATTATGCCATTCTCACCTATAATTGGAAATTCGGGGGAACATTACTTATAGAAAATATTAAGAGATTGTAGGAAAAAACAAAGACTATTTCCTATATGTCTAGTATTTATCATCTATACTAGCTAGTACACTATGATGGCAGTAGCCACTCATGATTATTTACATTATGAATAGATTAACTAAAGAACTCAACTATTAGCTATTATACTCACATGATGATTAGTCACAGTGATTTGGCTTCTTTTCCCATTGATATAATAAAATACCCTACAAAAGCCATTTAACAATGAAAGGATTTATTCTGCACCATCGTTAGTTGTGGGTGTGTTGTTCTTATATCAGTTGGCAACAGAGCAGTTTTTAATCCTCTGTTCATCCTAACTTGGTGGCTTTGTCTTAGTGGCCTTAGCTATTTTATCAAATTAAGGCAACATAACACAAGAGATGGAAGGAAGACAGAGACCTCAGGACCATAAGGCCACCCACAGACCTGCCCTCCAGCGCACAGCACAGGTGGGCCATAGATACCCTCTTATCTCCATATTATGCAGCACAGACTGAGGACCATTTATGTCTTGCCAGCCTTAACCAACCTGCAGATGAAGCCATCACAGTATGCAATATTGTGATGGACAGATGAGAGAGAAAGAGCAATGGAGAAGCTGAACGTCAAGTATATGAGCAAGGGAAAGCTGGCCACAGCACTAGCCTGGGAAGGATGCTCTTCACTACCTTGTTCCTCACTACCTGAGGCAGACAGTTGGGAGACCTGACACTGGGGTTATGAAAGCAGGTGAGTCTGCCTCTTGCTGGCTGTAGCCCTTGGGAGACCAGACCCAGCACTTTGCCTGGGCAGCACATTGGAGCTGACACTGGAGGCAGGTGTGGGTATTACCTGCAAATAGATTGGATACATGAAAAGGGCCAGTCTTGTTGATCCAAAGCTCCAGAATCTCCAAAATACAGGACAGCGACAGGATAACTGGGAGAAATCCCAGAGAGGATTCGTATTGATAGTGCCACAGAATCCAGAGACATTAAACCAGGCCATTTACTCACCACAACGAACATTTGAAAGCGAAGATTCATGGAAAGACTGATGTACTGTAGAACACACTATAACATACTACAGCTTCCACAATGAGATGTTTTTTATTATAGACTCATATTTCTTAGAGTTTATACACTAAACAGATAACAGGATCAACATAAAATATTTGGATCTGTTTACAGGAATTTTGTCTGCTACTGACACTCTAATATTTACTTCATCATTTTACAGGTAATTAGTTTCAGATCTGTCACAGTGATAGACGTTAGCTTTTAATTTATACTATTGTTTGGATGTTTGGCAACTAAAATAATTGATATGTGTGTGTGATTACTGTTCATTTTAGCAATCATAAATTTGTTGTGACATGTCATTACCAGCTAGAATTTGTTTCAATGATAAATTTTTTCTATCATTTATAATAGCACAAGTTCTGATATTAGAAAACTGAATGATAATGTGTGCTGAAAGTTAAACCATTGTAGGATTGCCATAACAACCTGAAAAAACAGATAAGCAAATCCTCATTAGTGGTCCCTCAGCCCTCAAGTAAATGGACTAGATTATCTGGATTAGACTATCTGTAGTATTTGTGATATGTCACAAAACTACGATTTTAGAAATTAACATATATGTTATGTTAGAACATAAATCCCATAAGTTCTGATAAGATAGAGTTGTAGTAGTTCATCCTCCAATATTTGAGAACTGACCTCATTAGGAATGTGTGCTGTAGAATCAGTTTCCATGCAGAAATGTGTAGTGAGGAGGCATGAGAAAAGTTGGTATGTGAAAACCATGTTGTCATGCACATGCACGATTTGAATGAAGAAAATAATAGTGTTAAACAGTGGTTAAGATGTGCCCCTCAAATAATGTTTGACCTGAGAGGAGGTTATGGAAGAATGCTTTCTGAAGAACTGATGGTATTGGGTTTTCATTTATATGATATTTTGTTGTGATTATAATTTTTAAAACTCAGTTTTATAGAAGCACAATTGAAAAATTAAATTGATTACAGATACATATATATATGCATACATACACACACACACACACACATATGTGGTTTACAGTACATATGTGTTGTGGAATTATTGTCACAATCAATCCACCTACTCATCTTCCACGTTTCTTCATTTTTTCCACCTTCTGTACTTTCTCTCACTTTGCATCATCTGCCATTCTTTCCATTTCCCTTCTTTCTTTCAATGACAAGAACACCAATTTAATTATATTTAATTACTAATACTAATTTTAATAATTAATAATCTATTAATTATTTAATATTGCATGTTTATATTACCATTGAAATTTCTGACAGTTATTCATTCAAAAATCATAACTGTTCTTTCTTAATTAAGACTGTATCACAATTTTTTTTTTCGAGACAGGGTTTCTCTGTGTAGACTTGGCTGTCCTGTATTTTTATAGTATGAAATTTTTCAGTAACTCATTAAAAAACCACAACTATTATTCCTATTTATGACTCTATCACAATTATTTTATAGTAGAGAAGTTGGAAGGAATCTATATATTTCCTATGTGGAGTTATTATAAGCAAGGTGGCCACAAATATCTTTGCTTATGTCTGACATGGTACACATATTTGTGGTTTTATGTGTCACATATTTATGTCAAGTAACAAAAGGCTTAGCAATAAGAAATACATAATAATTTTAATTAATACTAACAATTCCCAACAGATTAACCATGTTTCCAATAGCACAACTTATTAGTATTTATAACTAGCTTCTAATATTATTACCCAAGCTTCACATTCATTTCATAGTCACACTAACTTCCAGATTTTATAAGAGACATCCAAATGTCTGGGAACTTCAACATGATCTTCCCTGGTACATAATGAGGTTTCATTTATTGAATATTGATATTTGTTCTTCATAAAGTACCATTGAATTATTTTGATAATTTATATTAGCTTACTTATTTTGATTTTTATTTAAGCTTTCTGAGTATTCTAAACCTTCCTTTGGTTGAGTTTACTCCAACCTATTGTTACATGGTTTGTGATTTTTTACAACCGATAGACACTAGCTCTGGTTTTCAATAATACTTCTCTTGTTAGTGCTGTTTTCTGTTTTATTTACAAATGTTTTCATATCTATCATCTTATGTTGATTGCTGTATTATTTATAAAGTCAAGATAAGTCAATCTAATTGACAATAGATAAATAATATGATATGACTAAACACCAGAAAATTATTATTTAGCCTTTTGTCAGGAAAGGAATGCTTCAAATCACTAGATTAAGGCTGAAATTGGAACGTGATAAGTTAAATGAAATACCTTTCCCCCAAATATCAAATGTTTGTAATCTTACTTTGTGCTAGCTTGTCTTGCCAACTTAATATGATTTAGAATAATTTATGAGATAAGTTTCTGGCTGTGTCTCTGAGATCATTTCCAGAGAGGACTGAGGGTGGAAAACCTGTTGTCAAAGTGGGTGGAAGCACGGTGCATCTGCCTGCCTTTAAGTTCTTCCTGTGCAGATTTATCTGTTGCTATTGCTACTATTCTCTGCTGCCACTAGGCTCCAGCTTATTCACCCTCTCAATGTGTACCACTGCCAGAGACTCTCCAGGGAACTCCGGGCCTTCAATGCTGAGCTAGAACTCCTAAGGCATCCATCTTTACATACTAAGCCACTCCCAGATTCTCGGTCTCTTCAGAATGCAATCAGCAGCTGATGAACTACCCAGACCCTATCACATAAGCCAGGTAATAGATCACCATGAAATTACATTTTATGTGTTGTTACAAAAATATGATAGGGCTATGTAGTGAGGTATATGCTAATTGCCTTGACTTGATTTAGCCATTTTATAGTATACACGTACTTCAAAACATCATATTATAGAATAAAAAAATATATATTCTATGTCTGTCAGTTAAAAATAAAACTTGGAAAGATCCTGATAAAGAATGGCACTAATTATATGATCTTTTATTTCTCACAAGTTTAGACTTTCATTGAAGTTTGGTAGATTAAAGCAGGTTTGCAATTAAGGCAGCACAGAAAGGTCTGGAGGTTTCTTGACCTTTAGCCGAATGAGGGCTTCATAGCCACTACTTCATAATTTATTTGGCTGTTTTTTTGTCCATTTTTATGAAAATTATACTTCAATGAAATGTAAAAGTAACTAATTATGCAAATCAACACATAAAGTCCACACACTAAGAACTTAATTACAAATTCAACTGGACAAATGTTAAATGTGAAGTACAATTACTAAAAACAACTTTGTCATTGCCTCAGATGGTTCTACTGGTGCTGTTTGAAAATAATGTATACTAATGATTTAATTGAAATAAC
The DNA here is from genome assembly GCA_902729485.2 of Mus minutoides. Lineage (NCBI taxonomy): Eukaryota > Metazoa > Chordata > Mammalia > Rodentia > Muridae > Mus > Mus minutoides. The sequence continues at coordinate 144,964 of LR750919.1, forward strand.
AGTAGAATAATTAAAAATGTGCACTCAACATAAGTTTTCGGGTATTCTATCTGTTGTAGTGAAATATATTGCAATTCACAAAACATTTGTTCAATATTTACTGCAAAAGGCTTTGCAACATGTAAAGTAAGATATGGATCTCTCTTTTCTCATGTATACACACACACACACACACACACACACACACACACGTGTATTTTGGTATACAGTTTTAATTTGATAAATTTCAATAACACAATGCAGTATCTAATAATCACGAAGGTGAACTGAGTCATCACAGTGGTCCACTGTGCCTTCAGGCTGCTATATTTTGACACGTTGCTTCATTGTGGCATTTTAGTGATCATTATACCATCAGAATGCTGAACTGACATACCCTATTTTGTGTCATCTTCACAGTTTTGAGTTGTGACATCACAATGTTTCATTGTCCCATCACAATGGTGACATTTGATCTTACAGTATAAAATTTGCCATCACAGTTTTTCGGTTTGTCATCACAACACTGCAAGGTGATATCACAGTTCTTTATCGTGTCAACCTAATGTTATACAGTAACATCACAATGATGAGTTCTTTTTATGTCAAAGTGTGGAATTGTGTTGTCCTGATACTTTATTGTTTCATCCTGCCATGCCAGTGCCATTGTCCCATAAACAGTGTCATGCTACATCACAATGACAAATGTTGGCATCACAATGCTCTTTGCTCCATGAAGATGCTGAATGGTACCTTCTCTTTCAAATGCTTATTTTGTCTTCATACAGTAGCATTGAGATGTCAAAATGATGCCTGACCTATAATAATGCTGCATTGACCTCTACTATATATGCTAGCAAGAGTTTGCTGACAGGACCCTGATATAGCTGTCTCTTGTGAGACTATACCAGTGCCTCGCAAATACAGAAGTGGATGCTCACAGTCATCTATGGGATGGAACAACAATATAAACTAACCAGTACCCCCCTGAACTTGTGTCTCTAGTTGCATATGTAGAATTAGATGGCCTAGTCGGCCATCAATGGGATGAGAGGCCCTTGTTCTTGCAAAGATTATATGCCCCAGTACAGGGTAATGCCAGGACCTCTCAAGATATTTTATTGTTCCATTACAATGTCCTCTTTTGACACCACATGGAAACACCTTAGGAAAGTGCTGCCATCCTTTGTCTCATGATTTCAAGGGGTTTTCTTCTGTGGTAGTGAAAGTATTGTGAAACAGTTTGGTTCGCAGCAGTAAGAATCAGTGACAATGCTGGGATATTGGAACTTAAACCATGGACGAGGTATAATCTCCAATGCCCGTCTCCTTTAACCCAGGCCTAACCTCCTGCAAGTTCCAGAACAAATTAAATTGGCCCTTACATATACAGGCTGATCTTTGTTGGTCATTGTCAAAAGAAGAGATCAGTAAAAAGAATGTGAAACAATATGTATAAAGTATCAGTCTCTCATTGTTACAGTGTAATAGTCTAATGAACAGGCTGCTCATTTAAAATAATCATCTCTCTCTTGCTCATTCTGTTCAGGAGAATCTATACCCTCAAGTTACTTTTTTCAGACCATTATTACTTTGTCTCCATTTCCAGCTCAAACTGTCCCTCTTTTGATTTCAATATGAAGGTATTGTCCCTCTTTAATCTGTAGGAAGTGGTTCTGATGTTTTGATCTGGAATCTGTGTATAATCATTGAAGGTTCTGTTCCCAATTGGTTCTTTTTTTTTTTATGCTTTCTTGAGACAGGGTTTCTCTGTAGCCCTGGCTGTCCTGGAACTCACTCTGTAGACTAGGCTGGCCTCTAACTCAGAAATCCAGAAATCCACCTGCCTCTGCCTCCCAAGTGCTGAGATTAAAGGCTTGCACCACCACTGCCTGGCTCCCCAATTGGTTCTTGGTTGATGAATAAAAAAAAAAATGCTAGCATCCAATGAGCTGGCTGGAATAGGCAGGACTTCCATTTTTCTCTCAGGCAGGCTAGCAGAAGCAGGGAGGAAAGTTTTCATCAAGCTTTGGAGAGAGGAGCCACCAGCCACATGATATCTAGGGTGGAGTGGCCACTGGCCACTTCCCTGACTGGGCCTGGGGTAGCAGGTAGGATATTAGAAACATAATTAAGCTGGGGGCAGATTTAGGGTGCTAAGAGTAAAGGTAACTGAGCATCTGAACTGAGGGCAAACTTAGAGGTGTTGAGCTGGGAGTGAAGAGGTCAGGCTAGCCGAGAGGGGCTTAGAAGGAACTGGCCATTGAGCTAAAGCATAACAATGATAAGCTAATGTGTGCATGCATGCGCGCGCGCGCGTGTGTGTGTGTGTGTGTGTGTGTGTGTGTGTGTGTGTGTGTATCTTTCATTTGCAGATCTGAGGGAACCTGAGTAGGTCTGGTAGTGTGGTCTGCCTGGAGCTTAAAGCAGGGTAGCAAAAACTAAATGCTACGCTTATCACCTAATATAAGTTGGCATGACAAGTACAGCTCTCACCTCAAAGGACACAGAGATGATTTATTTTGGAAGCAAGTATGAATGATGATGGCCCAAGAACACAGATTCAGGTCATCTCAGATACATGCCAAGCTGATAATTCTACCATGGACTATGAGACCAGGGCAAAAGAAATTTCATTGTTAAATATAATAAAATAGCAACAGACTATCTGAAAAGGTGGTTATAAAATAATTCTCTTTAGAGGTTGAAGTTTATCAGGAAACAAGAGCCTTGAGTCAGAAAGAAGAGCATTAGATAGAAACAATATGGTTCATGGGAACATGAGCATGATGGAGACATAAAGAGAAACAGAAATCCCCTAATATCCATGGGGTATATCAGCTTCATCAAAGATGAGAGTGAGAGCGAGAGCTAGAGAGTCAGGAAAACAAAGAGGGACAGAGAGAGATAGAGACAGAGAAAGACCAAGAGGGAGGACATGAGAGGAATAGGGTAGAGTGGGGCAAAGGGATCTTGAGAGTAGTTTCCAGGGCAATCCCCTTGAACTAATCTTTTTTCCCCAACTTTAGTTTTTCAGACAGGATTTCTTTGTGTAGCTCTGGCTTTCCTGAAACTCCTGAGACCAGGTTGGTCTTAAACACAGATCCATTTGCTTCTGCCTCCTAAGTGCTGGGATTAAAGGTGTGTGCCACCTAGCTGAACAAATCTTAGGAGTAAAGAAAATATCAGACTTTTGAGAGTTTGATGAGACTGGCAAGAAGTTTCACATCACCTTATTTAATTCAGCATAGTCATTTCAAGGAGTAAGGAAGACCTAGATATCATAAATTGAGAGCTGTCAAGTGAACGCACAGACTACTTTTTAATTCTCTGGCACAGGGAGAACATCAAGGAGGCAAAGCCTAATTTTTTTTATGCTGAGAGATCTGAAGAAAAAGGTATAAGCCTGTGCTCCAGCAGTCATAAATCAGGGTTCTGTTCAAATACATCGCAGGAACATTATGTCATAAGATTACAGCAAAATTGAAAAGTATACTTTATCTTAGGTTATAGGAAGCTAATGACCTTTTGGTACATTCCAAACAGTTTTGCCTAATAGTCACAGGATGTTAGATCAAATACAGAGATGGGTAATGAATGAGGATTAAAAGGACTGAAGATAGCCTGGGATAATTTTGCTCTAGATTGGCAACATTTCAGCTCTTGATACCCATAAAAGACTTTTGTCTGATCTTTAACACAGAAGCAGCTTTTCTTTCTTCAGGTCTCCCATTCACAGGGAAGAGTATTTATGTAGAAGAAAAGGCTAATTCATTTTCTTTATCATGTTTGATTCTATACCAGATATGAAGATTGAAATCTTTGTTATGTTAGTGTTATACTGTGGCCAGTTACTAATTTTATTTTTCTCTCCCTTAACTAAGTATGTAGTTAAATATTAGGAGAGTTGAAGGTATTTGACGGTGGACTCCTCTGTCAGAAGCATGATGTAAAAACTAAAATGCCAACAAGTGGTCTCTGATTACCAGCCAGGTGAAGACATGCCATTCTAAGTCACTGGCAGGTAGTAAAGTTACAAGCTAGAAAAGTAATTCAGTAAATAAGCAAAACCTACTATTGTTCCTCTCAGAAGAGTTAGTACAAATGGTTCTGTCAGTCACCAATGCAGGACAATGTTCTTCTAGGGAAGCTGTACCAGAAACGTTAGAAATAATGTAAAGCCTTCCTAAAATAAAGCCAGCATCATGTTCCTTCAGCTACTGACCACTCTCACCAGATAAGTGGTTCACTTTACTCTGTGATAACCTGCCTTCTACAGGACATTCACCCTGCTTCACCTTGTCTGATTCTGATGGAGATCACACAGGCTGCTGGAAGCAGAGAAAGGCACAGTGGCATATTGTCTTGTCATATTTTTTTCTGTTTTTTAAAAAGCTTTAAATTATAAATTATCATTAAGGTACTAACAAAGAATATGCATCCTTAAATTTTTCCGACCATCAGAGGAAGCTAATCACACTTACGGACATTTTTTTTTTGTCTTTACAAAGATATATATTGTAAATTTCATTGTTTGCAGTTAGCAGTGCTTGTCTTCTCCGCTTTAATTTTGGCTTCTGTGATTCTCTGGTTGAGGCACACTTCACAGCACAAGGAATGGGGGAGGTGTCACTGCAGTCCTGGAGCTGACCTAATGTCTAGATGCTCAGAGAAAACACACAGGTATTGCCCACTGCTGTTTTGTATTTCTGTAGCCTGATACTGCTTCAAAGGTCCACTTGGATAAAATAACACATTTCCTCCTTGCTCAAGCCTCTTTGAGATTATTATTATTGTTGTTCCATTGCTTAATATATTTTAAAGTGCATGCATTTCACTTAGTTTTACTCAAGTTTGTTCTTGTCACTTATCTTGGGCTCTGTTGTTCAACCTCTCCTAAGGTGAGTTCAGCTAACTAGTAAACTAAACACAATGGTCACTGAGAAACATGACTGGATAAGCGGAAAGGAATCTCGGGCCAATCCGTTGTGTGAAGTGTTCATTCTTTTGAAAATCCTTGCAGCATCGGAAGCTCTCCATCCTTGGAAGCAACTGCCCATATGTGCATCTTTATTATCACCCTGAAGCTTCCAGGCATCTGCTCAACTACAGCCTTGTGTGCGCAATGGTTGATTTTTATTTGAGGTTAAAAAAAAAATGAAAAGAAAGAAACTCTTTGCCCCTCATTAAGTTAGAATGACACTCTACTATAATGCAGAGCTACTTGTAGATATGTTGCAAAATTCAGGTGCTGCTAAAAGAATTAGAAACTTGTGTGTGCCTTTAGGAGGGAAAGAATCAGATTATATTCATGTGTGCTTATTGCTTTTTTTCCAGAACAATGAATAGATTCTTTTGTCTGAGAGCAAGGACGTGTCAGTAATAGAGAATAGGCTTTGCTCTTGTCTAGGGCCCTCGTATGTACTGTTCATAAGGAGGAACATACAAGCCACATCACAGCTGGATATGTCTCCTAATCTCACATATGCGGATCATCCACGGGTTCCGTTTTGTGCATCTTCTAGTTTTTCTTTCACAGCTTTTGGTTAGACAGTGTCTGCAATACTCTTGGCTGTCCTTTTCTTCTTCAGCTAAGTTCTTTGTCGGTTGAGTTATCAAAATGGCATAAGTGTTATGTTGATACCATTTCAAATATAAGACAGGAGACTTGAAAAGGCTGAGGCCAATTGTTTTCTAACTAAACGGTGGCATCCTGCTCTTTAAGATTAAGACCAGGTCTCTCTTCAAAGCACTGAAGCAGCAAATTTAAAAGGAGGCAAATAGAAGATAGACTATTTGGAAAGAGAGATAAAACAGTTCATTTCCTGGTTAATGTTTGCATTTTTCTGGTTTTGAGCAAGCATAAAATTACCCATAAGGAAGTGACACTTAAGAGACTCTGGACATTTCAAGAGAAGCATAGCTTTTAAGTACATTTCTCTTCCCAGGGGAATGGGAGGAGAGTAGACAAGTGGAATTTATCAGGTACAGATCTTGAGAGCAGATAATAGAAAGGGAAGAATTAAAGACTACCTTCAGTTCTATGAATTTATAACTGTTAAAAATCTGCTTAAATAATTTTCTTCTTTTCAGGGCCAAATTATTCAAACTTATCATTAATGACCTTTTAAAAAGGTGTTTTCTCTATAGTACAACCTTGTGGTAAATGTGAAATGGGACTATGGATATACAAGTGCATTACACATTTTAAAACATGGTGATCAGAACCACTCTTATTTGAGGATGTACCATATTTAGTTTGACAATCGCTAATGTGAGAGTCAAGAAGAGGTTGGACATGCATCTTACACTGAGATGCTCTTGCTTCCAGTGCTATGGTTCCTGGAGCTCAGCCTCTTCAGGTTGAGAACTTTAGAAATGGTCTACTCTATATATAGATTGATATTCTCCATCAATGTTTCTCTACCTGTATAAGGATGCACCCTCTAACTTAATAGGGGTCACTTTTTGCAATAAATGAATATTAACACGGAATGCACTCTGGTGACTTCTGTTTACTTAGACTGGAAATGTCCTCATTCTTGTAGAACATCCTGATTCCAATATGACATCATTATAAACATATTAATAAAGGCCAAGGAGCTACACAGTGTTTATATGCATATAATTTCTTCATCATCTACTTTTTTTAAAAAGTGCTCTTCATTGTTTTCCTTTTTTCTTAATACTCTTCAGTTTGGTGATTTGATACTTTTTTTTCATTTATATTTTGGCACTTGTATTTTCACATATTTTCATTTTCTATCCTCCCTTCTTCCCTTCCTCTCCTTTACATCTCACCTATTTCCACACCTTTATTTCTCCCTTTCTGCCAATCTCTTTTTTCTTCTCTCTTTCTTTGTCTTCCTCCTTTCCTGCTTCTTTCTTCTATATTCCCTGTACTACATATAATGCTCCCTTAAGTATCTTTTGGTCTGATAATCAGATTGTTCTAAATGAGTTCCCCAGATCTTTGTTTCTTTTTCATGTCTGAAGGATATTCTTACTGGATAGAGTAGTCTTGTCTGGCAGCTGTTTACTTTAGGAATGACAGTGGGTCATTCAATGCCCTAATTCCCCAGCTACCTGTAAGATTTCCACTAGGAAGTTTACTGTTATCAAATGGAATTTTATTTAAATGCAGCTTTGTGTTTTCCTATTGAATATTTTGAAATTCTTTGTCAGTACTTTGACAACTTGTCTGCAATATGCAGTTTTGAACATACTTTGTATCCTCACATATACTTAGGTTTTATACACTCTTGTACTTTCTTATCCATGTCTTTCATGAGACTAGGATTTTTTTCATTATTAATACTTTCTTCTTCCACATTTCATTTTTATAGTATTTTAAATATATGTTTTTTAACCAGCTGAGTCAAATGACTAATGTTTTACTGCTATTACTCAATAATACATGGTGACCCTACCAACAGTCACATTCTTATAAAAAAAAAAAATGTTTTCTTTCCCAACAGTCATTAGTAACAACCATAGCTCCTCAGCCTGTGTCAGTACCTCAGGGGCCTCTCCCCAATCTACCAAGTGTTTCAATGGAACTGTATTGAACTTTTCCAGATCATATATATGTAAATATTTGTACTATTAATTCACATGCTTAAAATCCATGCCATGTCCAAAGAACAGCTGATCACAGAACTCCTTTCCACCTTCAGGCATGTGTATTTCTTCTCCTGTGATATTCACTGGACTGTTGGGAGGGGTTGATATAGACTGTCCATGTACAACTAAAGATTCACAGTTACTTATGTCAGGATTAGAGTGGTTTTGAGTCTACTACTCATTGAAATAAAATGCTTCTTTAACCAAGTTAGGGAGCAGTGTAAAACAGGACAAATAAACATTAATGTCCTCACAAGCAGAATTCCATGATTGTACCAGGAATACAGATTGTATAGCACATCCATATTGTAGCATGCAGAGCCTGTCCCTAGGTAAAACCATTGTTATCTTCTCTCTTCTGGAAGCCCCCATGGCATATTTTGGAATATGAAATAAATCTAGCAGGGAAAGTTACTGGTCAGTTCTAAACTGCTTCCCTGTGTATAGTCAAATGTGCGATTTTTTCAGCAACAGGTTTTACAACTATTTCGGTGGGCAAACAAGATGAGGAGCCTGCTCTATCTTGTTTACTTCCACTTCTGGAGAGTTCCTGACCAATAACTCAAAGGAAGATAATCTGTAGGACACTGAGATTTTCATTTAATAACCTGACTGTCCATGAGCACTGCGCACTCATTACAGGATTGCTCAAAAACCCTTTAAAATAATTTTTTTCAATATTTTTTATTAGATATTTTCTTAATTTACATTTCAAATGCTATCCCGAAAGTTCCCTCCCCATCTCCCTGCCCTGCTCCCCTGCCCACCCACTCCCACTTCTTGGCCCTGGCTTTCCCCTGTATTGGGGTATATAAAGATTGCAATACCAAGGGGCCTCTCCTCCCAATGATGGCCGACTAGGCCACCTTCTGCTACATGTAGAGCTAGAGACATCTGGGGGTTCTGGTTAGTTCATATTGTTGTTCCTCTTCTAGGGTTGCAGACCCCTTCAGCTCCTGGGGTTCTATCTCTAGCTTCTCCAATGTGGGCTCTGTGTTGAATCATATAGATGACTGTGAGCATCCACTTCTGTACGAGACAGCTTTATCAGGGTTCCTTAAGTAGACACTTGCTGTACTATGCAATAGTGTCTGAGTTTAGTGACTGATTATGGGATGGATCCCCCATGGTGGGTTAGTCTCTGTATGGTCCATCCTTTCATCTTAGCTCTAAACTTTGTCTCTGTAACTCCTTTCATGGGTATTTTGTTTCCTATTCAAAGGAGGAATGAAGTATCCATGTGCTGGTCTTCCTTCTTGATTTTCTTGTGTTTTGCAAATTGTATCTTGGGTATTCTAAGTTTCTGGGCTAATATCCATTTATCAGTGAGCACATATCCAATGACTTCTTTTGTGATTGGGTTACCTCACTAAGGATCTGGAGGCAGATACATCCATTTGCTCAAGAATTTCATAAATTCATTTTTTAATAGCAGAATAGTACTCCATTGTGTAAATGTACCACATTTTCTGTATCCATTCCTCTGTTGAGGGACATCTGGGTTCTTTCCAGCTTCTGGCTATTATAAATAAGGCTGCTATGAACATAGTGGAACATGTGTCCTTTTTACCAGTTGGAACATCTTCTGGGTATATGCCCATGAGAGGTATTGCAGGATCTTCTGGTAGTAAGGCCCATACCTAAACATAATTAAAGCAATATACAGCAAACCAGTAGCCAACATCAAAGTGAATGGAGAGAAGCTGGAAGCAATCCCATTAAAATCAGGGACTAGACAAGGCTGCCCACTTTCTCCCTACCTATTCAATATAGTACTTGAAGTCCTAGCCAGAGCAATTCGACAACAAAAGGAGATTAAGGGGATACAAATTGGAAAGGAAGAATTTAAAATATCACTGATTGCAGATGATATGATAGTATATATTCGGGACCCCAAAAATTCCACCAGAGAACTCCTAAACCTGATAAACAGCTTCAGTGCAGTAGCTGGATATAAAATTAACTCAAACAAATCAATGGTCTTTCTCTAAAATAATTTATAAGCATTCAGATTAATTGGATATTAAAGTTATCTTCATGTACTCCAAACAGCTTGTTTAGCTAAGCACATGTTCAGCCTATTTTTCCATTCCTCAAATACCCATCACCACTTAAAAATTTAACTTTTAGTATTGAATAGATATTTTTTATATCTTTATCGTAGTTTCTTCTTCTTCATATGCATGTATATATTTGATTGTTTAATAGTGTCCTGCAAATTTTCATATACTTCATTCTTTCTTTTTGCTTCTTCTGTCTATGATATTTCAAAACACTTTATTTTACACTCTGACATTTTTTCTTAGACATCATCTAATTGTCTGTTGTTAAGACTTTCAACTGAAGGGATTTGACATAGACTTCCTAATTGTTAATATATCACATTGCTGTTTGGTTCCATTTTATTTTTTATTTTATTTAATTTTGCTTTTGCGACAGGACTTAATACAGTCCAGTATGGCTTCAGACTTGCTATGTAGCTGAGATTGACCTTGAATTCCCAACCCTTGTATATCTGGTATCTCTGCCTCCTAAATATTTGAACTATAAGCATGAACTGCTATACATATCTATTAGTTTTCTTTAAAAAAAAAGAAAAGAAAAGAAATCACTCTTTGCTAAATTTCTCAATCACTTCTTCCAGGATCTTATTTGGTAAACTTTTTACGTGTATTCTAAAAGTTCTCTTGAGGTTTATAAATTTAATCTTTTAAATTACCTTTTTTTTTTCTTTCAATTTTTTATAAGTCCCCTATACCCTCCCCCTGCCCTGCTCCCTTACCTACCCACAACCACTTCTTGGCACTGGCATTCCCCTGTACTGGGGCATATAAAGTTTGCAAGACCAAGGGGCCTCTCTTCCCAATGATGGCCCACTAGGCCATCTTCAGCTACATATGCAGCTAGATACAGGAGTTCTGGGGGTTCTGGTTAGTTCATATTGTTGTTCCACCTATAAGGTTTCAGACCCCTTCAGCTCCTTGGGTACTTTCTCTAGCTCCTCCATTGGGGGCCTTGTGTTCCATCCAGTAGATGACTGTGAACATCTACTTCTGTATTTGCCAGGCAGTGGCTTAATCTCACAAGAGACAGCTATATCACGGTCCTTTCAGCAAAATCATGCTGGCATATGCCATAGTGTCTGCATTTGGTGGTTTATTGTGGGATGGATCCCTGGGTGAATTACTTATTAATCAGACATTTCATCTATTTCAACATCTTTGTATTACTAAAGAATTATGATATTTTAGAAGTGTCACTTTGCCCTGATTTTTTTATATTTATTGTTGATATGCTGAAATAGATGCTTCTCAGAGAATGGATAGATCTAGCAGTGTTTTTGGATGGTCTATTGTGGTAGTTTGAATAAGAATGGCCTGCCTAAGCTTATATATTTGAATGCTTGATCTCCAGTTGACAGAACTGCTTGGGATGGATTAGAAGTTATGGCATTGTTGGGAGAAGTACATTACTTGGAACCACTTTTGAGGTTTCAAAATGTTCATGCTATTTCCAGTGTGCTGAATCTCTGTCTCATGTTTGTGGACCAAGGTATAAGTTGTAAGTTACTTCTCTAATACCATGCATGCCTGCCTGCCTGACTGACTGCTGTCATGTTTACAGTATGATGGACATGGACTCACATTTTGAAATTATAAGTCTAATATTAACTGCTTTCTTTCATAAGTTGCCTTGGTCATGTTGTTTTTTCTAAGAATTGAAAACTTACCAAGACACCTACATAGTAAGCAAGTTTCTCCTGAAGTCTTGAGTGGCCTCTATTATTCAGTATTGAGTATATTTACAGGTAGGCATATGATGGTATATTCTTGTCAAGTTGACATGATAGAGGATAACTTGAGAGATGAGTCTGCAAGGATGTTTGTGAAGGACTATTTGGTTAGGTTAACTGATATACAAGGACTCATTTTAGCTGTGGATGAGAACATTGTATAGGCACAGATCCTTTGATGTTTAAAATGAAGAAAATGAGCAATTAATTAGCATCTATCACACCCCTGCTTTCTGACAAGGGAAGGGATATAATTTAATCAGATGCTTTAGTGTTTTGAATTCTCCACCATGATAAACTGTGCCCTTGAAATTTGAGAAAGAATAATTCCCTTATTTCTTGTTACTTTTGTCAAAATATTTTATCAAAGCAAGAACAAAAGAAAGTAAGATAACACCATAGTATAATGTCTTTATAATTTATTTGTCTCTCATTGACTTTGGGAATAGAGCATACCATGATGGAATTTGAGAGACCAACTATCTGTAAGCCATGGAAGTATGGTGATATTATCAGGAAACCATGGTATAGATAGTAGTAGGTATGATGTATTAACTATGTGGCTTCTACAAGGAGGATAGTGTGGTGGGCAGGAACTGCATAGACATGCTAGCTTCCAAGACTGTATTATTCTTTCCTGCCTCTTTAGAGTGGCAGTGCCAACCAGATTTGAGGCCACAGTGAGCTAAGTTATTTTTCAGGTCATCTTTAGCTATGTGTTCCTAAAGATGCAATGTTTCTAAGTCTCTCTGCAAGGTTCTGTGAGCAGGGACACAGAAATGAACAACTGTTTTCCTTTACAGCTGTCAGTAACAGGCACCTGAGCATGGTGCAGAAGGGAGAAGGTCTGAGAACAAATGAGTACCTACCATCAGTCCTGACATTGGCATGTCAATGTAAAGAAGGTAATGCCCTTGGTCTAGTTCTCAAGAACATCCTTCAAACTCATTTCTATAGTACAAAGGACCCATAAGGGGCATTGCAATAACCCTTCTGAATCAAGATTTGTGAGGCAGCCTCTTCCTTAGGCTGCAATAATATGAAATGTCTGTAATAATTTGTGGAATAGATGGGAATATTCAGTAAGGGTTGGAGTCTGACATCTCTCACATCCCAAATCAGAAAACTGCTAACATCTAATGGCAGCATCTGCTATAAGACCTTGGTGTTTGCTGTGAGGTAGTACAAACACCCTTTGTAAAGCCATCCCAATGGGTGAACCTCAGTTTATCTATCTAGGTAGGCTGTAAGCCTTTGAGAATTGTGAAAATCTCTATGACCTGGTATTGGCAGCATCCATACCCACTTGGCCTTTCCTCTACTGTAGGGGAATTCCTCCTACACTGGAATGCTGAGGCAGAGTGTTAAAAGGAGGAGCTTTGCTTTTGATACATTACTGTTGTTTCCAATATTTGAATCCTTTAAGACTCAAGTTTCCCTTTCTTTCACAGGGTAACACATCTCAGGATACAATACCTGTTATTTCACCGTTTTCTGTGGAGAATGAAATGACTACTGGGCCATTTCTGTTTGGCCATCTAAAACCTTTCCACATATTTTCTTCTTGCAGGGAACAGAGATTCTGTTCCCACTGAAAAATTTAAGTTCTTTGTGTGTAGGTTTGCAAATGTCTATATTCAAATTACAGTTCAGAAACCATAAGCAGACTAAGTGGTCTGGACATAAAGAAGGTCTCTGTTACCTCAAGTAAGAAATTCTCTGATGACTCCATTAGACCCATTTTCAGAGAATCTGTGCATCACAGAGGCCAATATCTCTCAGTCTTACTTGGATTTTTAACTTGTTTTTCAGACATGAATATCTTCCACTTTTTACAAATGCCTACAAATTTTCCATTCTGGGTAAAATTAAGCTTACCTCTGTACATTCCCACAGTTTCCTTATCAGTGTTCACTCACTAATTAATATGATACTCAGAGGCACAGAGTAATAATAAGAGGGCTGATAAAGTAATTGGTCCAGACTAACTGGGACCCCCAGGATTATAGCAGATGTTCAGTGTCTGAAGGTACTAGTTACATCCAAACTGCAAAAAATGGACGCCCTTAATTATGATACTTGTGACTCACAGTTCTTCAGTTGAAAAACTTCTTGAATGTTGTTTTTTGTTTTTATTTTTCATTTCATTTTTTCTTAACACAGATTTGTAGAAACCAAATAATGGCCAAGCATTGTTAAGGGGACTTCTCATAATAACATGTCATGGGCATACTGTGAATCATTTGCATTTCTTTCAATGATCAGTAGGATGGCATTTTCCAGTTTTTTATTACTTGATCTAAACTAATTAATTTCATTATGTTGGTTGCCTAGATGGATGACATAAAGACTACTAAGCTGGAATATTATAGAAGTCCCCGCATCTTACACTTTCCCAGAGTAATGAAGGTAATGAATGAAAGGGTGATTCTTCATTCTCCGGGGAATGGCAGAGATTAGTGTAACTGTCAGAGCTTGAGAGATTCGGCTGTGATTATTTGTATCACATTGCCATTAATTCTCCAGGTTGCTAATTGCAAAAGATAAATGGAACATGGAGAATGATGATGGATTACTTTAAGCCCAATCTGGAACAGCTTTGATTGCATACTCTGTTCTAAATGTTTCTTTTTTGTTAAGGCATGTAGAACAAATCAATATATTCTTTGGCACTTGAAGTGCAACTGTTAAGCACAGTTTTATTTCAATCTACTTCAGTACACCTGAAACTTTGAAAGTAACTTCCTTTAACCAATAGGGACAGCAACACAGTTTCACAGTAATATTTAACATGGTAACTGCTACCTCCTTCTGTACAACAATTTAATCAACAGTAATACTGGATATCTCACTAGCCCACAGACAACAAATGTTGGCTCAGTTTTAATAATATGTTGATAAATTGAAACTGGATAACAGAAAGAATCAGGGCTAAAGTGATTTGATAACTCATTTCAGTAAAGTTTTTGCTGTCCAGTTTAATGCAATATATCAATAGTAGATATCAGCAATAAAGTTAGCATTAGTCTTAGTTTTGAGAAACAGCATTACATAGCTGTCCTAGAGTTTTCATAATAAAATACATACACTGGACTTGAACTCCTTTTTTTCTTACTCTGTCCCCTAGAATTTGACAAGCTTGGATTAGATAAGACCGATTCTTGGAAACACTTGCTGACAGGAGCCTGGTATAGCTGTCCCCTGAGAGCCCCTGTCATAGCCTGACCAATACAGATGTGATGCAGACACCCACAGCACAGGGACCCTAATGGAAGAGTTAGGGAAAGAGCTGAAGGGGCTGAAGCAGATTGCAACTCCATAATTAGAACAACAATACTAACTAACCAGATACCTGCTCCAGAGCTCCCATGTACTAAACCACCAACCAAAGAGCACATATGGAGGAACCCATGGCTCTAGGTGCATATGTAGCAGAGGATGGCCTTGTCTGGCATCGATGGGAGGGGAGGCCCTTGGTTCTGTGGAGGCTCAATGGCCCAGTGTTGAGGAATGCAAGGGAGGTGAGGTGGGAGTAGGTGGACTGATGGGGGAGCTCCCTCATAGAAGCAGGAGGGAGGCAGAATGGGAATAGGAGGTTTGAGGAGGGGAAACCTGGAAGGGGGAATAACATTTGAAATGTAAATAAATAAAATAACTAATTAAAAAATTAACCTTTTTCACAAAAAAAGGACAGCTTCTTGATTAATCCAAGGTGCTGTATAGGTTGTTTATGAAACACATACCCATTCTGACTCACTTACTCATATAGTTGTTGAAAACTATCTTCTTCCTGCACATTATAGTGTATTGAGTCTAGGGCAACCAGAACAGGGAAAAGAACCAAGAAAGACTTTCGTGTTTTAAATTGGCTTTGATTGTTCTTGGGTAGCTATTCTGCTCCTCTGTAGTCCACATTGTCCTGCCTCTTCACATATTTAAAATGCTAACTGTCAGACAGAAAACATTTTTGACATGCTATGACCTTAGTCATATGCAGGGTTACAACTAGCATCCCGAATTCCATCAAGACAGCATTAGAATCAATCCCTAACATGATCATAGGTACACAGTTGTAGTTTCAGGGGCTGTTGAATATAACTGCATAAGATAGGAAAAAAAATATTTGAGGCCAATCCACAGAAGATGCTGTGATATGTTGGAACTAGCCACACATAGTCCTAAAGACTGCAAAGAGAAAGCTATATTGAAAAGGGACCTACAAGCATTCTATTTCACTGTTCATCTTAGATATCTGCAGTGCATTACAATTATAAGTCATATGGACCTATGTGAGATGTCCAAAATTTAATTGGTAGATAGAATAATTCTTGTTCTTACTGATAGTAGCAATGTAAATTTTTGGCATGTCATATGCTCAGAGATTTCTGCTATTGGTTGAAAACTAGCCTTTGTATTGTTCTTCCAGAAGCTTGCGTTTGGTTCCCAGCATCCATGTCAAGCAGCTCCCAACTACATGCCGCACTGGCTCTAGAGGATCTATCACCTTCTTCAGGCACTGCTAGTACTTGTACACATACACATAATCGTAAGTCAAAGGGAAATATTGAAAATAAGTAGAAGTAAAAAGAATGCTAAGACTTTGCAACCTGTTATCCCTTTAAGGGTTAACAATGCACAGGTAAGCATGGTATTTGTTTTAAGAACAAAATGGAATTTACATGCTTCTTGAGTAGATAATTACCTTTTGACTATAGTAGCTTAAAATATAATGGCTAATTTTTTTATTAAGACTATTCGTCACCCATGGTTGAAGATCGCAGTCTCACTCCCAACTGAAACCTGATGGTAAATAAGTATAATTAATTGGGTTAAGACATATATTCCTCCTGAATGAGCAAAAGCGTTTAAATTGCAAGTGCTATGAAACACTTGAAGGTGTTTCCTTAATATTGTAATGTGGAACCAAACTCCCTTGAAAATGATTTTAAAGATGCTTTTCATGAGCAAATAGAAAGAAATTTTCCAATTGAATTTAATAGCCTCAAGAAGTTCTTTATTTTTTTAAACTTTAATAAAATGAGAACTAATTACTTAAACCATGAGCAAATTTCTAAATGTTGAAAACAAAATGAACCTGAAGTAAATATCCAACACCTAATGTTTTCTTTGATTTTTCTCACAGCTGTTTATACCTTGAAAGGAACAAGATTTACAAGGAAGTTTCGAGCCAGAGGGAAAGGATATTTATATTCCATGAGAATGCAGTTAGGTTTCCCATGCCACTTAGGAATCTTAATGACTGTAGGTATGATTCCACAAGCTGCATCTTTTAGCTAAATCTGATCTACACTCCGTATGTTGTTGAAACAATTACAGGAGAATATTTCATGTCCTGAAAACTCCTGTCAATATCAAAACTCAGTGTTCAAAAAGTAAAATCTTCTTGGTCCAATGCATGTTCATCTTCCTGTATGCCATTCCTTTTCGCAGTTCCCTCACTAGGAAGTCAAAGGTGAGGCACCGTAACAGACCAGAGGATTACAAAACCTTAAATACTTGCTTATTTCTTTTATTTATTATTTTATTTACCTGCATTCCAAATTCCAGTCCCCCATCACAGAGCTCTTCCCCTATCTTCCCTCTGCTTTACCTCTGAGTGGATGTCTCCCCTTGGTATCTCCCCACCCATTAAGTCTCAATCAACCCTCTCCCACTGAGGCCAGACAAGGCAACCTCTGCTATATATATATATGCTGGTAGTAGCCTTAGACCAGCCCTTGTGTGTTTTACAGTTGATGGGTCAGTTTCTGGGTCTTGGTTAGTTGACAATGTTGGTTTTTCTGTGAGGTTGCCATCAACTTGCTAATTTTTTTTATACTTATACTGACCCTTGACCTAGTAAATAAAATGGTGTTCTCTGGGATTCACCAAGCATTGTATCCATCACAGGAAAAGAATTTGGTCTGGCTTTAGATATATTTCCTCAAGCATCCTGTTTCAGATTCATGCACGTCCATTGTGTAGCCTGAATGCTGGCAAGGAACTGTGGTAGCTAAGTGACAATATCAGCACTGTGTTTTCTGCTAGGTCTTGCTAAATGCCCTTTCCAGTTTTCTGAGCCTACTCAGAGATGCCCTGCTTTCCATGAGACTCCTGGGATTTATCTGTAGCTGTTTATTTTGTGTTGCCGTGACACTGTCATGAACTGAGTAAGTATTAAGAAAAATAGAGTTGTTTTGACTCGAAGTTCTAAAGGTCAAAGCTTAATTTCTGTTGATGGCCTTTTGACAAGTGATAGGGAGAAATGAGTGTGTGTGCATATGTGCATGTGTGTGTGTGTGCATACTTGTGTGCCTGTGTGTGCGCGTGTATGTGTATATGTGTGTGTTCATGTCTGTTTCTTAAAGAGCCACCAATTTTCAATCATTGGGTCCTTCTTGATGAAATTATTTAACCCTGATCATTTCCTGAAGCTCCACCATAAACACCATAGCTGAATAAATTAACATGCCCCTAATACCTTACAATGTCAGTTAAACTTTAACCCATAGACAATGCATGGAGTTTTTTTATTCATTCTATAACAGTGTTCACTATTCATTTACCTTTCTAAAATGAATCAACTGGAATTCTGACTTACAGCTAAGATCTCTGATATCAAAGACATTAGTAACCAAACAGAATTGGATCAAGAAGATAAAAGTGTGTGTGTGTGTGGGGGGGTGCTTTAGTAGGTTAGGTGCTCATACTCTAATGTCCACTGCCATTTAAGAAGGTGTAAACAGTCACGGCCTTATTACTTCAGGGATGTCAGAATGAATAGGGAGAAAACTATTTCCCCCAAGAATTAAGTAATGTAAACAATTCTCTAATAGTGAACAAATCCAGCAAGATGTAAATCAAATGAGAAAATGGACAACAAACAATATAGGTATATTTATAAGCATCTTTGAATTGTTTTTGTGGAAATCAAGCATATTCCTAAGCAGTTACTAAAACGGAAATTATTAGTAATAGTAGTAGTGACAGATCAGAGTACAGGAGATGAGGGACAAATGGAGCCAGTGGAAGGGGCATCTGTACACTCTGACTTTTTCTCAAGTTCCTTGTTCTTCCCTAAATTTCATGCTCCACAATTATAGGCTCTTCATCTTCACATTAAGGTACATTTGATCTCTTTAGTAGTTAATTATGACTATAAAGAAAAAAAAACTAAATGAGCTTATTAGGGCAACTAAAGTCTATTAGCTCAAACCTCTCTGAGATTATTTTTCTCCCTAGTATTCACCATGCAGGTAAATTTGGACAAATGATATATTTATCTAATTAGACTTCCCTTCTCTTTTAAATGTGCCTTGCAATGGTATCCACCATGTGGTTTGAGGAATAAAAGACTGCATTTTCTTTGATGGTGACCATTTTTCGTTATGAGCCTGCTCATCAATTGTGCTGTGCTCTGCTCTGCTAGATGAAAGAGGGACAAATACATTGGCTATGGTGGTAGAGAAAAGGAGATATGAAATGAACCCCCTGTTTTTTTTATCTTTATTGTTTGCCTTAGAGTCAAAATTACACATTCCCATTGTCTGGACATATTTCATTTTATATATATATATATATGTGTGTGTATATATATATATATATATATATATATATATATATATATATATATGGCTGATAATAGGGTCTGTGAAAATAATTCTTTTTAGATCATGGCATCTTTTTGAAAATTTCTTATATCATTCCTTCCACTTCCTTTTTGTCCCTCCAGATCCTCCAGTTTAACCCTTCTAGCTCTCTTTCAAATCTATGGCCTGTTTTTTCATTAATTGTTGTTATATCATTTTATGTATACATGTGCAGCTGAGAGACATTAGGAGTTATACAGATCCCTGGTAGGCATACACACAAGTAAAAGAGGCCCTAGGTAGATTCATGTAATTTTCACTTAAACATTTGAGATAGCTGACTTCTTGATTTTTCCTCCTTTCCAAAACAATTAGTGAGCTTTTTTAATTAGATATTTTCTTTATTTACATTTCAAATGCTATCCTGAAAGTTTCCTATACCCTTCCCCCGCCCTGCTCCCCTACCCACCCACTCCCACTTCTTGGCTCTGGCATTCCCCTTTACTGGGGCATATAAAGTTTGCAAGACCAAGGGGCCTCTCTTCCCAATGATGGCCCACTAAGCCATCTTCTGCTACATATGCAGCTAGAGACATGAGCTCTGGGGGTACTGGTTAGTACATATTGTTGTCCCACCTTTAGGGTTATAGACCCTTTCAGCTCCTCCAGTGCTTTCTCTAGGTTCTACATTGGGGGCCTTGTGTTCTATCCTATAGATGACTGTGAGCATCCACTTCTGTATTTGCCAGGCACTGGCCTAGCCTCACAAGAGACAGCTATACCAGGGTCCTTTTGCTGCCATATGCAATAGTGTCAGGGTTTGGTGGCTGATTATGGAATGGATCAAAGGAAACAGGTTGGTATTTGGTGTTACTTTCAAGTCTCTGGAGGTTGGGATGTAAGAAGCTATTCTCTGTGGCATAAACCAATCAATTTACCTATCTTTGACTGAATTATCCAATCTTCTGTGATATTTTAAACCATCTCATTTCAGGGGAATTCATTCCCAAATATATAACTTAGTCTGAGAAGCAGATTCTAATAATATTATTGAGTATTTTTATACCTTTTACATCTTATAAATCTGCTGTTTGCATGCTCTCTCTGTGTAACTATCCCTGTACCTCTCTTTGTCTGTCTGTCTGTCTGTCTGTCTGTCTGTCTGTCTGTCTATCTGTCTGTCTATCTGTCTGTGCCTCTGTGTGTCTCTCTCTTCTCTCTGTGTTTTTCTTTCTTTTTTCTCCTGTTTCTCTGTCTTTTTTCTCTTTTTAACCCCCCAGGCTCACTTGCTCTCTCTGTCTCTCTGTTTCTCTGTCTCTCTGTTTTTCTGTCTCTCTGTTTCTCTGTATCTCTGTTTCTCTGTATCTCTGTTTCTCTCTTTGTCTCTCTCTATCTTTCTCTCTCTCTCTCTCTCTCTCTCTCTCTCTCTGTGTGTGTGTGTGTGTGTGTGTGTGTGTGTAAACTCTAGTTTAGTACTGACATCTTCCTTTTGTTACCTTTTTAATTCTTTAAATCAGCAGAGCAAAACAGAATCTGTTTCTACAACCATCACCTAATTAATCCTGCTGGCACTAAAGATATTTTCAAAACTAGAAAAGGCTAGAGTCATGCGTACAGAACTATCTTGCATACAAGCCTCTTAACCCTACGTCTAAAAACAAGTATTTTCTGAACACATCTGATATATTTCTAGGAAAGACTATTACTCATTAGCCTGTCTATCTGACAAGGTTACTTACGATATCAGAACTAAATCTGTTGACTTATTTATAATTAAGGGAAATTTTCATAAAACTTTAGCTCCTTTCTTAACATTGTTAAATGCAAAGCTTAAGAACTCTGTCTAATTAAACTTTTCAGATGGACACATAGAAGTTCTTCAACATACCTCAATATTGCACTCAACAAGCTTATTGCTTTCTTCTGTCTGTATTTTTTTTTTTTTAGTTCAAAAATTATTTTACGCCGGGCAGTGGTGGCGCACCTCTTTAATCCCAGCACTTGGGAGGCAGAGGCAGGCAGATTTCTGAGTTTGAGGCCAGCCTAGTCTATAAAGTGAGTTCCAGGACAGCCAGGGCTAAGCAGAGAAACCCTGTTTCGAAAAACAAAAAAAAAAAAAAAAATTATGTTAAAAGTTAAATATGTTTTTGAGCAAGTTTTTGGGTAGCAATTTAGGTGATGCCTAGGCTCACCTCTTTCAATGACAAAGACTTAAACATTCAGAGTTAGAGAACTGAGACAAAGAGGAAGGGAGAGGATCAGCTCTGTCTCTTTGGGATGGAAAAGACCTAACACTGAAAGTCCACTAACCAGACATTGGATTGGGTATTTTATGGGTATTTTCAATACTCCCATTTTCTTCTCTGGTCCCATTGAGACATTCTCACCTATTCCTTCTGGCCTTTCTTCCCAGTTATCTGGGAATCTCTGGGAATAAGAGACCAGCCACCTGGAAGCTCCTTTCACTTTTTTTGTCTACCTCTGTTCTTTTAACTCTTTTTGAGTAAGAATGAATATTTCACAAACATCTCATTTTGAACTGTTGACAGTAACAAATAGAGCCAATTCTGAATATGTGCATGAAATATTCCTTTGATGAGCATGATTGATCAGCCTAATTCAGTTTAAGCTATTTTAACAACTTAAAAGGCCAGTTTTGTTTGTTTCCCATAAGTCTTTCAAACATTTTATTAAACCAAATAGAAGTTTTAAAAGGTCTCATTTCTTTGGACATAATCATAGAGTGACCTAGAGATTCCAGGTTCCTTAAGTATGGACAGATCAATGTTTCAATGGTCTATGTTTCATCTAAGAAGGATTTGCATCATATCCAAAGCTGTCTTCAATAAACCTTCCACTACAGCTAGAGTGTACTTAGAATACTGATGAACATCAAATGTGAGGACATCCTTCCAACCATAATATAGAAAAGTGATATTCTCTTTACATTGCCTCATCTCATAAAGCACATCAGAGGGGAAAGTTGGAAGTTCATTAAGTATACTTCAAGGAATAAAAATAATTGAAAATGTTGATCCAAAAGATGAGAAGAGAAAGACCACCAAACCAAATATTCATGGACAAATGAAGCATTTTTATTCCTGGACACAGGCTGCATTCCCATAAGTTGGGGTTCCAGAGGACAGCTTTGGACTTGAGGAAGACAAAACTATTATAGCTGAGGGGTAGAGAGGTTCCAAATGGGGGATAATTAGGCAAAACAGGCAGGGTTACAAGAGCAGAACAAGTTAGTCATAGTAACCTGTTGAAACAAAGACATGATTGTAGGGAGGTCATAACAACCTGTAGCTATAACAAGGTAGCCATAACAACCCTTTTGAAGCAAAGGTAGAGTTGCAAAATGGTCATTAACTTTTTGAAACAGACACAGGCAGAAGCATTAATAGTAAAGGTGACATGTGGGGTATAGCCTAATCCTTGAAAAAACAGAGGCTTATCATAAACAGGAATGAAGCGAGTTTGTCTTTACTATAAGATGCCTTTTAAGTTTAAGATTCTGATAATTCAACCTTACTTAATGATCGGTAAGATTAATTATGTATTTTTTACAGAAAAATAAAAAGCCAGAAACTAGGATCAGTGGTAAGTTCCCTGAGGCAGAAAATGAAGTGGATTTATGCAAGTAACACTGTTTATCTCAGGAATAGAATATGATAGAGAGCATAGGTACACATAGAACAAAGAGTTAACTTTTGTCTGCTCATTTAAGAGATTCTTTTTGTCTTACCTGATTAACCTTTTCCACATAAACACTACTTTTATCACTAGAAATGTTAATAATTTCAAATTAGATAGTATTGTAAAATAGCCAGAAAATTTTACTTTCTGCTTTTTCATTTCCTAGGTAGAAAAAAAAAAAAAGACTCTAATTAAGCGTGAGGAGACAGCTGTTCTTCAGACACACAGAGGGAAAGACAAACAGAAGGAAAAACTGGAAGCCCTGTCTCTCCTTGGAGGCTGGGACTTCTTAAAGTCTTTGAAGAGTTTTTTTTCTCCTCTCAGGGGGCTCTAATGGTGTGGGAAGGCCTGCAAGGCCTTTCTGTTAAGCTCTGTGTCTGGAGGGTGAGGAGGAAGCCAGCCATCTTGGAAGTTCTTCATGTTTATTACATAATAATAGCTCATTTACTTGTCTTTCTGACTATTAAAGGACCTGTGCAGCTCCTAATCCTTCATTTTTCCCTCTCAGGGATTAACCTAACTGATGTTAAGCATTTGGAGACACTGACTACTCTAGCTTCTTCAAGTTGTTTTCTTGTTCAAAAATCAGAGAAACACAGCATCACATGACATGCCATAATTCTGATGTAATAAGTATAAAGCTACAGATACGGAAACTTCACAGACATAAGGATAGAAGGAGGGGCCTGATCTACAGCTTCCCTGTGTCTTCCTGTTGAGTGAGAGAAACAAGAGCTGCTGAACCCTAGGGGAAAAACTTATCTCTTATCCTTCATACACTGATATCAGATAACAATAGTTGGATATGCTTATTTCTAGTATGCATATTTTAATCAGTTCTTAAATTTGTAGATTAAAATATAAGGTCTCGTAGTATATGCATTGTTCAGGCAAATATACAATCTATTATTTTTATCAATATACAATTACCACTTAAGAACTATGGATGGAATAGGACGAGATCACGGGAGTGACCTACAGCTGCCTGAAATAACCTCATGCAAATAGTATAATGAAGAAAGAAAAACGTGTTTGCTAACTCCTGACCAGACCTTGGCTAAAATTGAGGAAGGGCTGACCCTCAGACAATAGTACTTAGGGCCATAACTCACTTGCTTTGGTTCTGCTTTGATAACTACAATGCTTTCTGCTCCCCTCTAGGATGAAATGGTGATACCATGGTAACATAGCCATACTCCATTTTTGTAAAAAGTTCATATGTTGTTATGCTTGGCAACAGTCACCACACACATGTCAGTGGTGAGCACTCAACTTAAGGTTCTGCTTTTATAAACCTCCTGCTTTACGGTTTGGATGGGCATGAGTGTGTTGGCAGAGGGGTAGGGCTTCTTGTGCTCTAGTTGTAAGTGTGCATGTCCTCAGGAGAGTCTGTGTGGCTGACAAAAACTTCAAGTTCATAAAGAGCTCTACCTGGTCTCCTTCTCATGTGCATAAGTAACCCAACTGCAACAGCAGTTTATTTACAGAGTAGAGTATTCTAGAGAATATATTTGATTATTTATTTGATATTATATATTTGATTATTATTGATATTTGATATATTGAACACAGTTGATTTTTGTCTGCCTATTTACATTTTAATTTTGAATTCTGGATTAACCTCCTCCATAAACACACACTGTTTTGAAATCTATGATCATTAACATCTTTAAGTAAGATAGAATTGTGAGATGGCAGGAAGTTTACCTTCTTCCTTTTATTTTATATTTTTCACCCCATAGAAAATGGCCTTTATTGGGGTGAAGGGGCACACCTGTACAGCAAGCACACAGCCAAGAGCTTCCACAAGCATAGTTGGTGCAGAGGAAGTCCAAGCCTAACCTCTCCTTGAGGAAAATGAGTGAGGAACTTGTTGCCAATATTTGCCATTTTGACACCAACAATATAATTGCCCTGTAAGAATTTCAACCTAACATTCAAGAAAAATGAGAAACTCTCATTGAATCTTTTTCTCTTTTCATGTCAGAAGCCATGTCCAGCTCTGTTCAGAAATGATGATTTGATGAACATAATAGAATTGTAAGCCGATTGACAAGTGACACAGGCAGAGCTTATCAGCAGTAAAAGAGAAGACCAAGGTTCTAGAGAATCTGTCGTGACAAAAAACGAATCCACAAAAGGGTGAGAGACTCTCCCATAACTCAAGCCAGTGTGACCACTGTTGTGTCTGTGGAGAAGAGTGTCCCCTGAACTCCAGAAGAGCTAGCACCAGATTCTACAGCTGAAAGCTACAAGCACTGTATATGAGTGTCTGGTTGTAGATAATTGTTCTTCGAAAAGATTAAGAGAACTTTATCATGAAACTCCCAGGTTATGGGAGATATGGCATTACACTAAATACCTAAATACCTAACAAAACGGGAAAACTCCTTGAGCCAAATGTCTATGAAGCTCTAGGCTTCTATTTCCCTTAATAGCTTATAAATGGTGTTGATCCCAGACACTGGATCATTATCCACAGGAGTTTTAGTCCATTAAGAATGTGCATGTAGCCCTTTGTCCTTCAGGTGACAGCATGAGGGGAGAAACTCAGGCACTTCAGAAATTCGTCTTAGGAAAGAAGAATGCTGGCGCTTCTGGGCATCACTGACATGCATGTTTATTATATTCTGGTTATTAGTGAAACAAAGGCAAAAAACAAAACAAAACAAAAATACCACACACACTTTCCAGGAAAGGAGCTCACACTGCCTAAGTGGTGGCAGGATATAGTGAATATATTTATTATAGAATAATTTCAAAGGTGAAAAGTTTCTCAAACATACAGTATGAGATAAGACAATATGACACATTTCTTTTGATGTTTGTAACAAAAATTACTTAATTGTTTAATCTCCTTAGGCATTTTTAAAAAAAATAAATATAATGTTTCTTAAAATATGATAAAAGAGCCAAAAATAGGAATTACAAGTTTAAATGATAAATACTAGTTGTAATAATTATTGATATTAGATAAGGTATACAATCCTGTCATTTTATATTCAGGATGCAGAAGCAAGAGAATCCTAAGTTTGGAGTTAGTTGAACATAATGAGTTGCAGACCTGCCTGAGTTATATATTATGATCATTGTCAAAATTCAAAGGTAAATGTAAAAAGCATTATCATACACCTGTGATCCTAGCACTTGGGAGATACATGCAGGAAGAAGAAAAGGAGTTTAATGCATGGCTCAGCCACAAAGTCACTCAACCACAGCGACTAAGATCAGACTTGGCTACACGAGACTCAGTCAGAAACAAACATGCACAGATTAAAAAAAAAATTAAACAGTGCTATAGAAATCAAGACCATGAGTATACTGAAACAAGTACCCTGTACAAAAAAGTGCTTAATTTATTCGTGTGTGTGTGTGTGTGTGTGTGTGTGTGTGAGTGTCCCCTTGTTGAAATGTTTCCATTCAAATTGCTTTCAGTATCATAAGCAGTAGCACATCATTACCAACAGTCTCCTGGTATAATACAGTGAATGTGCTTCCATATACAGAGCCATGTAGACATGTGTCCTGGTAATAGACTTCCAGAATTAGCACAACCAAATGTAGTACTTTACTGAGCTTAATGGAAGAGCTCAAATAAATTAACAGCTCCAATTTATGTCAGTGTTTTCCTTTTATAGAAACATCTCACAAATCCTGGAAGGAAGAAAATTATCTCAAAAAGGAAAAGAACAAAAGAAAAGGTAGAGATTTTGGCATTATCTAAAATTAAATGTGCTTTAGAATATGCATGTTGAATTTCTCTTCTGAAAGTTTGGAATTTGTTTTGCAATATAAATTCTAATACTAGTTAATATTGTCAAATGCATAGATTACTGAATATCATTGAACAACATTGGAAACATCTATAATATTACAAATAAAATATGAAATCTAACAAATAGTTTGGTGAATAATTACATAAGAGGGAAATACACTTAGATAAATAATATTCTTAATTTGATAGTTATATACCCAGGATTGCCACCATATGCCTCTAATGCCAGCATTCAGCAAGCATACTGATACGAAGAGATTTTGTGTTTGAGACTATCAGTTTTAAGGCCAACCTGAGCTAGCAAGACAGAAATGGGTTGGGAGATATGAGAATTAATCACTTAGTGTCCTTGGATATATATTTGACTGTTTTTCTTCTTTTTCATTTATCCAGAATTCATTTTTATTTCCATAATGACTGCATCCATTACTTAAAATGATAAAATAAGATTTTGATTTGTTTATAGAGTTATAGTGTATATATGTACATATTCAGCTACCTATTAGTTCAGGCCACAATTTATTATTAATCATTGCCATTTACCATCAAAACCCTGCAGTCACATACTTGTAGTCAAAGTTGAACTTATTGCAGCAGAGGTTTGGAAATGGGCTAAGGATTTGGCTTATACTTGGGGGCTTGCTTACTTGGGTCATTCATGAAAGGGGGAGTTTTAAGGTAGGAAAACTTTGTAATCTCTATATAAGAAGCAGAAAGAATGGAGAAGAATTGGAGTTGCTATAAAAGAAGAAAAAGTAATCATTATGTAGAGAAAATGATGTTTTCTGTGATTTGCCTTGAGTTTAAGGTCCTGTTAGTTTAGACAAAATTATGTAGTTTTTTTTTTGTCTTGTACTTTATGGCTAAAGAATGGTTTCAAATGATTTTGATGATCATTTAATTAGTGACTACTATAGCCTATCTGTTTAGGCTGGAGTTTTAGCTTGCTTTTGCCTTCCTTTTTCTTTTTTGGTGTCTATGGTATGTCTTCCTCCTAACAATAATTTTTAAAGCTTTTCTCTTATGTGCAGCTTTTTTAATAGATTATTTTTTATTAGATAATTTCTTTATTTACATTTCAAATGTTATTCTTTTTCCTGGTTTCCCCTCCGAAAATCCCCTATCCTCTCTCCATTCCCCCTGCTCAGCAACCCAACCATTCCTGCTGCCTGGCCCTGGCATTCCCCTATATTGGAGCATAAAACCTTCACAGGACCAAAGGCCTCTCCTCCCATAGATAACTGACTAGGCCATCCATCCTCTGCGACATATGCAGCTAGAGCCATGAGTCCCACCATGTGGTTTTTTTTTTTTTTTTTTTTTTTTTTTTTTTTTTTTTTTTTTTTTTTTTTTTTGATTGGTGGTTTAGTCCCAGCAAGCACTTCAGGGGTGGGGGAGACTGTTTAGTTCATATTATGTTCTGCCTGTAGGGTTGCAAACCCCTTCAACTTCTTCAGGGTCCATTCTCTAGCTCCTTCATTGGGGACCCTGTGCTCTGTCCAATGGATGGCTGTGAGCATCAACTTCTGTTTTTGTCAGGCACTGGCAGAGCCTCTCAGGAGACAGCTATATCAGGCACCTGTCAGCAAGCTTTTGTTGGCATCCACAAAAGAGGCTGGTTTTGATGGTTGTATATAGGATGGATCCCCAGGTGGGGCAGTCTCTGGATGGTCATTCCTTCAGTCTCTGCTCCACATTTTGCCTCTATAACTTCGTCCATGGGTATTTTGTTCCTTCTTCTAAGAAAGACAAAAGTATCCACACTTTGGTCTTCCTTCTTCTTGAATTTCATGTGTTTTGCGAATTGTATCATGGTATTCTGAGCTTCTGGGTTAATATCCACTTATCAGCAAGTGCATATTATTTATGTCCTTTTGTGATTGGTTTACCTCATGCAGGATTATATCCTCCAGATCCATCCATTTGCCTAATAATTTCATAAATTCATTGGCTTTTTTTTTTTTTGGTTGTTTTTCGAGACAGGGTTTCTCTGTATAGCCCTGGCTGTCCTAGAACTCCTTTTGTAGACCAGGCTGGCCTCAAACCCAGAAATCCGCCTGCCTCTGCCTCCCTAGTGCTGGGATTAAAGGCGTGCACCACCACACCCGGCAAATTCATTGCTTTTAATAGCTGACTAGTACTCCATTGTGTAAATGTACCACATTTTTTTTTTTTTTTTTGGTATCCATTCCTCTGTTAAGGGACATCTGGATTCTTTCCAGCTTCTGGCTATTATAAATAAGGCTGCTATGAACATAGTGGAACATGTATCCTTATTACAGGTTGGAGCGTCTTCTGGGTATAAGCCCAGGAGTGGTATTCCTGGATCATCTGGAGAATGATTTTGAAGCATCAGTTGAAATTGAAAATTCATGTAATATAGAACATCACAATTCTGTTGTGAAGGATACACTGTATCAAATGTATTAGTGTACACAGTGTAGTCTAAATAAGATTATTTCCCCAAGATTCACAATAGGAACTGATCTAAATATGATAGAGTCTACAGCTGAGGGACTGATAAATTGTATAGTATTCATAAGATGCTGCACAGTCCAGTAGTTGAAATAGACTATATAAGTCATCTCAGGATAAATCTAAAAAATATAATGACAACTGAACCCAGCAACCTGGAAAATACTACATACAATTTTAGTAAATTTCCAAAAGCACACAGGAATAATGTTGTATCTTGTTATCCGTACAATGCATTGTGTAGTAAAATTTAAAGCAAGTGTGTAGATGATTTGTACAGCTTCAATAAAGCACTACTCCTGTGGGAAGCAGAAAGGGATAAAACTCTGTGAATTTTAGAAATGTCTTTAATGTTTTATTTCTCTAAGGCATAAATAAAGCACATATAACAAAATATTACATTTTAAAATGTGTCTGGGGATTGCTGCTAGTATTCTAGAGTTACTCTCCTCATCCATTCTCTTGGCAACACTTCTAACCTGTACTCACACCCTTTAAACCAGTCTGCTGTCAATTTTTTATTAGCTATAGAATACATATTTAATAACATGTTTTGGAGAAATATATATATATATATATATATGATACATTCACAAGTGTCTCTACCCCATATAGAATATTGAAGACAGAACAAATTTATGATTCCACAAAAGTCCAGTTTGCTATACCATGAGTTTAGTGGACTTTCTAGCAGAGCATTAGGGGAGGGGTTATTTATAAGAATGTGGTGACCCATAAAGTTTTCCTCTATAGTAGACGATGACCTCATGGTAGTTGCATTATAAAGTCTCACTTTCAGTCAACTTTCAACTTCCCACATACTCCCAAGAGCACCTGAAGGGGAGGAAGGAGAGTTAGTGAAAACTGGAATCCTACGTGAGTTTCCTGTGTCTTCTTGTCTCTTTTTCTAGGAAATGTTAACAGTTTCATAAACATCACCACAGACCTAGCTTTTACTGTGCTGGTCTGTTCAATTAGTTACCATGGCAACCAGGCCAAGGTAATCTATTCCAAAATGGCTAAGGGAGGATTATATTATACATGAATAAAAAGCCATACAGCAACAACTTAATACCCAGGAACACAAAAATATAACAAAAACTAGAAGCTAAATGTTAGCGATTATTATTTCTGGACTCTAATATTAGATGAAAAATAAAACCAAAGCCTTTAGGCAATGGGTCTTCCTGGGTAACAGTGCTTTTCTTCTTGCCTGTAAGTTGAGATTCTTTCTCAGAAAGTCTCCATCCCTCCAACACATGTTGAGATCAGGCTAAGCCCTGATCTAAGATATTCCATAGTGTGTAAAAAAGTGTACTTTCAGGTTGTGTGTTGAAAGAAATTTTGAATCCAGTTTGAGAGAGGAAGATACTTGTACTCCTGAGCAGAAAACTGAATACCCCCATCTATCAGGCACCAACCATACATCTATATGTGTTCCATTTACAAGAACAAGTCAAAAGTAACTTTCATCTGTGTGGTGATTTAGTTTGGGAATGGAGTAGCCTGGGAAGATTTGATGATCCATGGGTACAGCTACTCTGAGTTTTACTGTACCAGCATCCTTTGAAGATTGAAGATACAGTAACTCATTGAAGATACAGTAATGATATACTTTACATTCATGTGTAAAGCCCTCACTAATGAGCATTAGACATATAATTATTTGCACGCTTATATACAAACTTAAATTGAAGTATTTTGTATGCTTGGTAATGCTCAAATTTATACTAAGAAAAATAATCACTTCTTAAGAGACAATAAAGTCTTATCACTTTATTGTGACCAATATAACTTTCTATTTTTTGTTTTACTATAATAGCTGTGTATCTAGCATCATTAATAAGAGATAAATTTCACAAATGTAAGATACATGTGATACAGTCAGAGATATATTTGCTTAATTTTTAGGAAATGTGTTATATCTAGGTGTTTACCAGTTAGTAAGCTAGTGAAAAACATGGTATTTTTGGTTATGTCACTTGCAGTATGAACATGTGGTACATACAAAAATGAAACCAATTTATTGCACATTCAAGTGTGTCTCTCTTCCTCTCTGTCATTGTGCTTGCTCATTTATAATAATCTGTATTCAAAGGAAACCATTTCATAGAAAAGTTTGGAATAATTGTCTTTTCTGAAGTACCTATTAAGGAAAGTTTTGTAAAAACTTCCTAGGGAAAACTTGTAGCGATTTTCTGAGGTGACTTTTCAGAGATAAATGATGATTATCCTATCAAGATAATAAATGCATGGCTTTCCAGGCACGAAAGATATAACTATGTGAAATAACATGTTGTAATCATGAAGAGATGAGTATTTAGGAATAGTTGTAGAGTATTGTGAGAGTCCAAAATGTTGAGTTGAAGTGATATTCTATTTTGAAAATTATATCATCATCAAGCCATAGAACTATTTAATGATTTACATTTTATTTTAATTATAAAAAAAACTTCAGAGTTTAATGAGTTTAATAATTAAAGGAAGAGGGATACAATTTAGAAAAATGACCAATTTAAATGGTGCTAACAACAACAACAACAACAAAAAATCTTGCCAGGCATGGTGGCACATGCCTTTAACCCCAGCATTCGGGAGGCAGAGGCAGGTGGATTTCTGAGTTCAAGGCCAGCCTGTTCTACAAAATGAGTTCCAAGACAGCCAAGGCTACACAGCAAAATCCTGTCTCAAAAACCAAAAACAAAAAACAAAAAAAAAAAAAACAAAAAAAAACAACAACAACAAAAAACTTTAAATGGAAGACTTTTAATCCAAGAGAAAGCCTGCGTGCAGCTTGAATTTAAGTATGCAGGGACCAGAGAAAGATTCTTTGGCCAAACATCTCTCCATATGAATAACTCAAATGTATAAAACTTGTAGTTAGATTGAATTGTTTATAATAATGAGAACATAAAAACATGCAATCAATTCTGTTTGCTAGGGTACTTTGTAATGTCCAGGCACCATCACATCTCTTCAAGTGCAGTAGCCAACATTTTTAGTCCTTTCTTGTCTAATCTGTCATTTATGACTAATTTCATTTCTTCCACCAAAAATAGCAGTGCTATTTTTTTCTGTGTCACTGTGGCTCTTGGGGACACCTTTAGCTTAAACAATATAGATCATCTTGCTTCTGCAGTTCTTTCTCGTTTATGTAGTGTAGCTTCCACCATTAGTCATGATTCTGCATCATCCATCATTAGTGTGGCAAATCACTGGATTCGCTTCACTGCTGCTATACTGCTGAGTTGATACTGAGTATATACATGCAAGCCTTGGCCAGACAGTGAGCAAAGATATGGATGATTCTATGTTTTCTGGTCATATTCTGCCTCCTACTCATTATTTTTGTAGTGTCAACACACAGACTGTTATCTTTCTGGACTCTAGTAAATTTTTGACAGTACAAGCTCCGTCAAAGCACATGATCTCTCTGTTTTTTCTATACTGACACCTGTGTGGAATGGAAAGGAGACTATGCACCTAGTGAAAATCAGGCTATGTGTTTTGTGCAGTTCATCACTAACAAAGAACACAGGGAAAGAGTGGGAAGGTAGACAGAGGAGAAATAACTCTGCTACAATTCCTGTGAGGTCTCAGTGCTACAGACTGTAAGTGGTTCCAGGTTTCATGTTGGAAACTAGAAAGGAAGTAGTTTATCCACTAACTTTCATACATCATTAAGACCCAAGGTAATTTGTGAGATGGTAATATCCTCTAAGGCAGCAGTATTAACTTATCCTTTGTCCAAGATGTAAATCACTATGATTAGCAAGCTGGAGTCATTTTACAAACAAAAATCATATGATCTATTCAGTAAATGCTACAATTACTACCAATTAAAAAAATACATTAGAAACAGAGCTCTTGGGTTGGCTACAAAGTCATGAATTCCAAAGCTCCATGGCATACCTGGTTGAGTCAACTGTGATTAGGAAAGTAGGGATGGCATATAGGTCTCAGGGGATGAACTCAAATACAACTGTCTGAAGAGAAGTCTATTCTCTATCTCTGTGTGTCCTCCTGGGCCAGCATTTTTGCTCCTGATGAAATCCTCTGACCAGAAAAAAAAAATGGCAGTGTTTAAATAAAAGTCTGGGAGTTGTGGCAAAGGAGGCCTCTTGAGGCAAAGGCCCCATTTGCTCAGCCAAATGGCAGTATTTAGTCTTGAAATATATCATATAGATGCTACTGAAGATTTTGAAGGGACATAATATAGAGTAAAGAGAGTTATTATATGAGGTGAAAATGTGGGGCAGTCTGCATTAGCTCAGAGAGAAGGAATTGTGTAGGAAAAACAAACATCAGACAATTATAATGTTTAATTAATGGGATGGATTATTACTAGATCAATTCATAAAAAATCAGATTGGATTTTTCATCATTAAGCTGTTTCTAAGAAGCTTTCAGACAACATTGACTTTGTCAACTGCAGACTTAAAATTTTTTTGACTTTTTAAAATTAGATATTTTCTTATTTTACATTTCAAATGCTATCCCGAAAGTTCCCTATGCCTCTCCCCGCCCTGTTCCCCTGCCCACCCATTCCCACTTCTTGGCCTTGACGTTCCCCTGTATTGGGGCATATAAAGTGTGCAATACCAAGGGGCCTCTCTTCCTGATGATGGCCGACTATGCCATCTTCTGCTACATATGAAGCTAGAGACATGAGCTCTGGGGGTTCTGGTTTGTTCATATTGTTGTTCCTCTTATAGGGTTGCAGACCCCTTCAGCTCCTGCGGTACTTTCTCTAGCTTCTCCATTGGGGCCCTGTGTTCCATCCTATGGATGACTGTGAGCATCCACTTCTGTATTTGCCAGGCACTGGCATAGCCTCATAAGAGACAGTTATATCAGGGTCCCTTCAGCAAACTCTTGCTGACATATGCAATAGTGTCTGGATTTGGTGACTGATTATGATAAACTTTTAGTATCCATGTGCTATACTGAGTTTCTAACTTTGTGATTGACTAGCTTTCTACTTCCTCTCTGAGAAACAATCCAAGAGGAAGTGATAGTATATTTCTTTTGAATTATTAGTACCTTCTCATTTCTCAGTTACAATATTCTTTGTTTGGTTGGTTGGTTTGGAATGGTCTTTGAGATAGTTTGATTTTGTAGATGAGGCTGGCATTAGTTTGATTTTGTAGAACCCTGGCTTCAAACTCACAAAGTCCCTGCCTCTCCCTCTTCTCAATTCATACTACAAGCATGTGCTACCATGCTCAGGTTTTTACTTTCTTTTTAAATTCAAAATATTGACAGTTGTGAGAGGAGTGTTATATCTGACATTTTGGAAAGTTGGATTCTCAGGGAACCACCAAATTAACTAGAGCTATTTATGAAGGCAGCTGCTGAGAAATGTACTGTTCACTGGTGAGTCATTTCCCTCCTAATCTTATTCTCTAGCAAATATTTGCCTATTAGAAAATAGAATGTGGCTCTCTTATTTCAAAATAGGCATCAAGTTGGCACACTCCTTTAATATGGCTACACAGAGTGCTGACTCAGAAAAGAGACCCAACAGGGACATGTAACAGAACCTCAAGACTGTCCCAAATTAAAACTTTACAAAATGTAGGCAATTGTGGATGTAGCTTAGCACTATGACACTTGCTTAGAATGCAAAAGGCACTGGAACAAGAAAGAATGAAGAAAGAAAATGGAGAGAACATGGGGGAAAGGAGAGGGAAAGAAAATCAACAGGAATGATCAAAAGAGTTTGATGAAAATGAATACAGAGTTTAGAGAACTCATGTTCATATATATATATATATATATATATATATATATATATATATATATATATATATATATATACAGAGAGAGAGAGAACAAAAATAAACCCTATGGCTGTTTTGTTGTATTCCATTTGTGAAAAGAAATGACCCTCTAACACTGCATCATGAACTTGCTATGACTGGATGAATCTCAAAAAGTCTTTGGTTACAGGATCCTTTTCCTGCAACTTATCAAAGAGGCTATCAATCTCTCTGGCTCCCTGTTCAGCTTCTGAGGAACCAAAGAATTACATTTGATACAGCCGTTTCTGTCACTCAATCCTTAGGTCCATTGTGGTTCACTAGGATTAAAGCTCAAATAAAATTGAAGCACCATTTTTTTCCAAATATTTTCTAACATAGCTGAATTCTAAAACCTAAGTGAAATTTCATAGAAGAAACATTTACTAGGAGGAGGGAAATGCTTAACTAAACTCCTTCTTTTGTCCAAAGAAATAACACGGCAGAATGAAACCGATTTCAGAAGGTATTGAGAAAAATATAATTCCATCTAATAAATGTGGATAAAGAAAAGATAATTCACACAATACAATTTTTGCCTTGGCAGTGATCTGCTTAGACTCAGATTAAAGTAATATCACAGGATGGATAAGACAGAACTGATTTAAATGCGGTTTTACTTTCCCTGCCTGATTCATTCATGGGACTAACAGCCCTAGTCACATTTTCTTTATTTTAAAATAAGGTTTTAGTAACAGGAAAGAGACCCGGGTCTATGAAAATAAAATCTTTTATCCATGTTTTCGCACTTTGAGTAGCAGTTTTTGAGTTGTAATTTTTTCAAATCCTTGAGGGGAGGGGAAGAAAACACAGATATTTATTATAATTTATAACAGCAGCGACATCACAATTATTTAGCCAGAAAAATTATTTTAAGGTTGATAATTTCTAAAACATGTAGAACTGTATTAAAGGATCTCATATTAGGAAGGTCGAAAACCACTAACTTAGAGGAATACTTTATTTTTTAATAGGTATTATCATAAGCTTTTATTTTAAAATGTATTACTGTGGTGATGGTGGTTGTGATGAGAGGCATGGTCTCACTGGGTCATTAGGGTGGACTTGAACTCTCTGCCTTAGTTTCCTGAATAATATGGTTACAGTCAGGAATCATTGTAGCCAGCTTTGAAATACATTTTTCTTTTTAAGAAAAAAGTTTTTAAAAAGCAGAGTGATGTTTTTAACTCCATTGCTTATATCACACATTACTAAATGCATTTGAAAAACTAAGAAAATAACTCCCCCCCCCCTCATTTTTATCTAAGTTGCAAACTTACTTTCAGTTTCACAGATATCTTAGCCACCATCCTTTCATTCTAGAAGCCAAGACCAAGTGCTACATTGGCATTCGCCATCACACTCATCTAGTCAGTGTCAATCTCTCAGTCTTTTCTTGTTATGTATGCCCTTAGGTTTTAAGGAGAACTGACAAGTGCCTACAGCATGCCTGTTTTTCTGCTACACTGAATTTATGGGCTCATAGGAAAAGAACTAAGGCCCAGCCCCTGCTCCCCACACAGTACCAGAAGACAACTAATACCCAGGACAACACTAAGAATACGTTTAATTATTTGTTGAAGGAGTGGCTTGGTACTGTCATTGGAAGTGAGTTACCAGGTCAAACGTTCTTCAACTGTGTACATATATTTGCATATGTTTGTATATGTGTGTATGTGTGTACATGTGTATATGTGTATGTATCTATGTGTGTATATGTATATATATGTGTGTGTGTGTTTGTGTATGTGTTATATGTATATGTGTGTATATATATTTACATATGTATATATATATATATATATGTGTGTGTGTGTGTGAGTATATGTGATATATATATATATATATACATATATATATATATATATAGTATCTGTGTGTATGGGTGTATGTGTGTATATGTATATATTTATATGTGTGTAAGTGTGTATGTGTATGTGTGTGGTATGTGTGTGTGAGTATATGTGTGTATGTGTATATATGTATGTATATGTGTGTAAGTGTGTGAATGTGTGTGTGCATCTGGATATGAGAGTCTGATCATGTGGGAGGTAATGAACATATCAAAGGGGATTTTAGATGAGAAAAAAAATCATACGTGCCCACTTAGCGATTCAGTCATTTAGTAACATTAGAATAGATTTGAAAATTCACATCATAATCTGGGCTATGATTAAGTGCTCTGCTATTTCTTCGGTTCCTCTAACTGTCCCAGCATTGGCCAATGAGGAGTCTTTATGGTTATATCCTTCATCATTGATCATTTCCCCAGCCCTTACTATTCAGGGCATGTTTGTCCTCCCTGGTATTTCATGTCTCCCATGATCATTTTGAATTTCCCATACTCCAGGGCAGGAATAGACTAGTTCTTCACTGAACTCTGCTTCTATTGGTTAAACATTTTTATTTAGAAGCTGACACATGGGACCTGGGTGTGCTTTCTGCTCAAATATCTGTTTCTGCATTTTTCTTGCTCACCTAGGTTGCCAATATGAGTAATAATATTAGTAATACATGTGAAACCACGTTTGTATTTACTCTTGTATCTGTGTGTCTATACTGTAGACTGAAAATTACTTCATGCTGCAAACCTTGACTGCTTCAGCACTACAAGATTAATTCTAACTTTCCTTTCCTTCCTTCCTTTCTTTTCCCAGGCTCTCTTTCACACTCTTCCACAGTTTCTTTCTCCCTTAGAAAAACATAAATAAGTAAATAAAAATAACAACCTATGCACTATTTTGAAATTTTCTTCATATATCTTCTTGTATCCAAATTGATTGTACCACCTGTCTGTGAAATATTTATCTCTCAACATGTAAGATGCTTTAACACTATAAGTCACATTTATCCCCTGGATCACTCATATTGTGTTCACATGTATCTTGTTAATTCTGAATATTTTAGAATTAATATCTTTACCAGATATGCTTTGCATGATAGGAAAACACATAGAAAAGGCTGGGTATGGTAATGACTGAATACTCGAACCTGATAACATTATCGCCACACGGCCTCTGGTTATCTATAATTCTATAAATCACCGATGTTCAAGCAGGGTAGCTCGCAAAAATTGCTTGGGCCTTTTGAAAATGCCTGGGTCTCTGCTCAAGAGATGCAGACTTGATTTGCACGGGGCTCTGGAGGGGCAATGGGACTTCTAAAGGCTGTACAGGGAAATCTGATGTGAATCCAAGTTGCTCCATGTTCAAGATTTCTCCTCTTTTGGATAAACTGAGTCTCATTGAATCTTGGAGCTAGCCGCCTTGTTTCCTGAATGTATAGAGTCCAACCTGAAGAAATGGAAACACACAATATTTGACTTTGAACAATGGGAAACATGGTAAGTTAGCAAAACATTGTAGATGTTATGAGGGGAAAAGTCAATATTGTTGTGATAGAAAACATAATTAAAAAATTTTAAATTGCATTTGCGTGCATGAATGCCCAGGTGCATATACAACATGTGAATATCTGGGAGTCATAGGGATAATTTAGGTGCAGGAGATATCCACATTGCTTTCTCTGAAACTGAGTCTCTCATTGTCCTTGATCTTCCCCCACATAACCAGTAATCTCTAGGAATTCTCCTGCATCTGCATTGTCCATGCTGAGATTATAAACCCACGCACCATGCCAGGCTGTTGTATAGGATTCTTATAGAGATATCCCTTAACTTCTTTTAATCTATAAATAGTTAAGTGCTTAAAAGTAATGAAAGAGAAACTTTGTCAATTTCTTTCATATCTGTTTATTTTTATGATTTAGGGCACATACTTACCCTGATACTTGGACATTTTTTATAGATTATTTTGCAACTCTAAGACACACCTCCATAATTCACTTTGGATTAAATGATTGATTGTAACTTTAATCAGTGGCTTACAGCAGGAAATACAAAGTTCTTTGTGTTCACTATTTATTCAGTTTAATAAACTCACTACAGATGTGGGTGGTGCTCTATGTGTTTTAAATATTCATCTGGAACAAGGATTCGGTGCATTTCCATGGTGTATATTAAAGTTAAGAATTTCCTATAAGAGAATGGGGTTCTTTTAGAAAATGTAGGAGATATAATGGACACTAGAGTAAGCATTCTCTATGATGGTTTTTTTTTTCTTTCTTAATAAGGTCCATGCACTGTACTCAAAAAAGTTTACATTAAATTTTTTGGTCAACATTCATTTTAATCATTATCCTCGTAGCTAACTTTACCTGAAAACAAAAATTTAGGATAACAGTTATTCTCTGACTATGTTCTAAAGTTCAAAGACATATTATTTTGTACTACTTTTTTTACTAAGGAGAAATTAATATATACTGATAGTGTAATGGTTTGAATATGCTTGGCCCAGGGAGTGACACTATTATGAGGTGTCACATTGTTGGAGGAAATGTGTCACTGTGTAGGCGGACCTTGAGACACTGCTCTTAGCAGCCTGGAAGCAAGTATTCTCCTGTTTACTTTCAGGAAAATATATAGAAGTCTCATCTCCTCAAGCACCATGCCTACCTGGATTCTGCCATGCTTCCTTCCATGATGATAATGGACTGAATCTCAGAAACAATAAGCTAGTCCTTTATAATAGTTGCCTTGGTCATGAAGTCTCTTCACAGCAATAAATCCCAAACTAAGATATATAGCTTTAATGATCTCAGTCACAGAAATGATTGTTTTATTCTGGAGTGCCTATTAATTTTCTATGGGAGTGTGGAATAGATTAAGTTGTAACACCAATAGCACCTCCACACAAGCTTTTATGCAACTCAGTCACTTCAAAGTATGATAGGCTGGCTTCTGAGAGGGAGTGTGGTATGATGATAGATCTTGTTTGTAAAATAGTTGGGATTTAGAACTGTCTAGGCAAAAAGTATTGGGGTCTCTCTGTGGGGTACTTTCATAGGTTTAACTGAAATGGGAATGCCCATCTGGAATGCTGCAGGCATTATTCCATGGGCTGGAGTCCTAGAGTACCAACATTCAACACTCTGTGCCCTGACTGCTGACTCAGTGGGAAAAGCCACTCATATTCTTGCTACTCTGACTTTCTACTCCAACAGACCATACTCTTAAACTGTAAGGTAAAATAAACCTGTTCTTCCTTGTGTGGCTTTTACTCTGACATTTTTAGCTCGGCAGTGATCACAGAAACAAAGATTTGTCTGTGAGCGAACTTGCTCCAGACTTCAGGCAGATAATAAAAGGCTTGCAGTAATATGCCCCAGAATTCCCAAAATGTCCCCTTTACTATTTTCATCAAGCTATCCCAGATAACATAAGTGGGAACTAGTATGCCAACTGATAATGTAAGGGGTAGTATGTGGGACTGAAGAAAAAATATTGAAGATGGTTATCGCCTAAAATTATCACCACCAGAATTTTTTTGATTCAACTCTGTAAAACAAAATATCAGAAAACAACAACAACAAAGCTAGCTTTGTCTTTAAACTTGTCCTGTAATTTTTTAAGCACACTGGAATGTTTTGAGGCAAAATTGACACTAAATATGAAAGCACATGAACTTCTCAGGAAGGACCTGGTAGATAGGCATGTGAGCATGTGCAAGCATGTGTGTGTTTCATAATTTATCATTATTAGCTCTTACTCATCCTTCAATGATCTTCTTTGTGATGCTGGGCTGGTTGTTATTCTAAAAGTTTTCCTTTGAATTCTGGACTCCTCCCATACTGTCCTTAGGGGGGACTAGAGGAAAGCCAGCATCAATGGCAAAGGAGGGGTTTGAACCTTTTTTTGATGGTCCCAGTGCTACAGCTTTTGCCCAAATGAATAGGTCTGTGTTTAGTTTACACCCACAATTCAGCCAAAGATAAGCTTGAACTTCCTAACCTCTTGCCTTTACCTACAAAATCCTGGGACTATAGGAGTGCACCATCTCACCCACTCTTATGAAGTACTGAGGATGGACCCAGGGCTTTATGCATGCAAAGCAAGCAGTTTATCAACTGAGCTACATTCCAGCTCAAATAAATAAATAATCTTTATTCTCTTTGCAGTTCTGTAATGGTTGGTCTTCATTGCCATCTTGAAGGGATATAGAATTAGCATAGAAACCATCCTTTAGATATGACTATGAAGGTATTTACTTAACATGACTTCAGTCCCTGACAAGAAGATGTTCCCTGAATGTGCATAATGCCATCCTCTGAGCTGGGACAGTAGACTGAATAAAATGAGCAAGTGAGCTGAGATCCCAGGTACACCTCTCTCCACTTCATGATCTTGGGTATATGATGAGCTGCCCTTCAGTCCTGACGTCAGTCTTTCCTGACAAGGTGAATGGTTCCTCAAATTGAGGTAAAAATAATGGCTTCCTTCTTCAATTTCTTTCAATTGCAGATGTTTTGCCATAACAATAAAAAATGACACTAAAGCAGGAACTGATAAATATTAAAGAAAATGCCTTAATTTTTGTCTTGACTTAATTTATTTATGCATGCTTCTTTTTTTCTGTTTTATTGGATATTTTCTTTATTTACATTTCAATTGTTATCCCCTTTCCTGGTTTCCTTCTGAAAAACACTCTCCCCTTATCCCCTCCCACCTCCCCCTGTGCACCAACCTATCCACTCCTGATTCCTGGCCCTGGCATTCTCCCACACTGGGGCATAGAGGCTCTATAGGACAAAGGGCCTCTCCTCTCATTGATGACCAACTAGGCCATCCTCTGCTGCATATGTAGCTGGAGCCATGAGTTCTACCACGTGTGCTCTTTGGTTGGTGGTTTAGTCCCTAGGAGCTCTGGGGGTACTAGCTAGTTAA
The DNA here is from genome assembly GCA_902729485.2 of Mus minutoides. Taxonomy (NCBI): domain Eukaryota; kingdom Metazoa; phylum Chordata; class Mammalia; order Rodentia; family Muridae; genus Mus; species Mus minutoides. Next base: position 186,479 of record LR750919.1, read on the forward strand.
TATTATTGTGCCCCTACAGGGCTGCAAACCACTTCAGCTCCATGGGTTCTTTCTCTAGCTCCTTAATTAGGGATCCTATGGTCAGTCCAATGGATGGCTGTGAGCAACCACCTCTGTATTTGTGAGGCATTGGCAGAGCCTCACAGGATAGAGCTATATCACACTCCTATCAGCAAGCACTTGTTGGCATCCACAGAAGCATCTGGGTTTGGTGATTGTAAATGGGAAGGATCCCCAGGTGAGTGAGTCTCTAGATGATCATTTCTTCAGTCCCTACTCCACACTTTGTCTCTGTACCTCCTTCCATGGGTGTTTAATTCCCCCATTCTAAGATGGATAGAAGTATCCACACTTTGTTCTTCCTTCTTCTTGAGTTTCATGTGGTTTGTGAATTGTATCTTGATTATTTTGAGCTTCTGGGCTTCTGGGCTAATATCCACTTATAAGTGAACACATATCATGTGTGTTCTTTTGTAATTGGGTTACCTCACTCCAAATGATATCCTCCAGATCCATACATTTGCCTTAGAATTTTATGAATTCATTGTTTTTAATAGTTGAGTATTACTCCATTGTTGGGAGCTAATAAGAGGCCCTGGAGAAGAGGGAGAAGGGAAGACCCACACCCTGCCAGAGTTCCATCTATTCTCTGGTCAATCAGGCATGGAAGAGCTTCCATACACTTTCCACTAATCCCCGGGTGGGCATCCAAGCCTTTGACCCACTCTTGGAGGGGGTGGGGAGTGAGGGAGGGGGCTAAAGGGCAGCCCTACCTGGGATTAGAGCTACTTTGTTAAGCCTCCAGGGTTATGGGAGAGAGGGATGAGGGAAGAGGTTCCCATAACTGATGAGAGTGAGCAGAGCAGATCTTGATTGGAGCAGAGACTCTCTATGGTTTTAGAGCTTTATTGTAGAGAGTCAGGGAGAAAGAGAGAAGGTGTGTGTGTGTGTGTGTGTGTGTGTGTGTGAGAGAGAGAGAGAGAGAGAGAGAGAGAGAGAGAAGGCTAGAAAGAAAGAGAGAGTAAGAGGGACAGAGGAGAGGAGAGGAGAANGGAGAGGAGAGGAGAGGAGAGGAGAGGAGAGGAGAGGAGAGAGAGGGTGAGAGTGAGGGGTAAGAGGTAAGAGAGTGTGTGTAAGAGAGACAAGTAAGAGAGCAAGCAGGGGCTAAACTGCCCTTTTTACAGTCTTTACTGTTGCTAGGTAACTGGGGAGGAGTTTAGCCTGAAGGTCAGAAGCTTGGGCCATTGCCTATGTGACTTCTAGCCATGCTTCTCTTGTGGGGGCTGTGTGTGTGTGGGGGGGTAACTTAGGCAGAAGCCAGAGTTCCAGGAGATATGAAAGAAATACTTCTGTCCCATGTCAATGAATTATCATGACAGGGTCCGAGGGTTCAGCATCTCAGCTCTACTGCAGACTAGCCTGTCAGTGCACAGCCCAATGCCCCACAATCCATTGTGCAAACTTATCACATTTTCTATATGCATTCCTCTGTTGAGGGGCATCTAGTTTCTTTTTAGCTTCTGGGTATTAAAAATAAGGCTGTTATGAACACAGTGCAGCATGTGTCTTTATTACATGTTGTAACATCTTCTGGGTATATGCCCAGGAGAGGTATTGCTGTGTCCTCAGGTAATACTATGTCCAATTTTTTGAGAAACCACCAAACTGATTTCCAGAGTGGTTGTACCAGCTTGCAATCCCACCAACAATAGAGGAGTGTTCCTCTTTCTCCACATCCTTGACAGCATCTTCTGTCACTTGAGATGTTTACCTTAGCCATTCAGACTGGTGTGAGGTGGATTCTCAGGGTAGTTTTTATATGCATTTCCCTGATTACTAAGGATCTTGAACATTTTTTAGGTGCTTTTCAGCAATTTGTTATTCCTCAGTTGAGAATACTTTGTTTAGCTCTATATCCCCCCCACCTTTTTTTTTTTTTTTTTTTTTTTTTTTTTTTTTTTTTTTTTTTTTTTTTTTTTTTTTTTTTTTTTTTTTTTTTTGGTTTTTCGAAACAGGGTTTCTCTATATAGCCCTGGCTGTCCTGGAACTCACTTTGTAGACCAGGCTGGCCGCCTGCCTCTGCCTCCCAAGTGCTGGGATTAAAGGCGTGCGCCACCACGCCCTGCTTTATACCCCATTTTTAATAGGGTAATTTGTTTCTCTGGAGTCTAACATCTTGAGTTCTTGGTATATATTGGATATTAACCTTCTACTGGATGTCAGATTGATGAAGATCTTTTCCCAATCTGTTGGTGGCCTTTTGTCTTATTGTCTTTGCCCTTTTCCTTACAGAAGCTTTGCAATTGTATGGGGTCCCATTTTTAGATTCTTGATCTTACAGCACAAGCTATTGGTGTTCTGTTCAGGAATTTTTCCCCTGTGCACATATGTTCAAGGCTCTTGCCCACTTTCTCTTCTATAAGTTTCAGTATATCTGGTTTCATGTGAAGGTCCTTGATCCATTTTGACTTGAGATTTAGACAAGAAGATAAGAGTGGGTCCATTTGCCTTCTTCTATATGCTAACTGCCAGTTGAACCAGCACCATTTGTTGAAAATGCTGTCTTTTTTTACACTGAATGGTTTTATCTGATTTGTCAAAGATGAAGTGACCATAAGGGTGTGGGTTCATTTCTGGGTCTTCTATTCTGTTTCATTGATCTACCTGCCTGTCACTGTAACAATACCATGCAGTTTTTATCACAATTGGTCTATAATACAGCTTGAGGTCAGACATTGTGATTCCCTCCGAAGTTCTTTTATTATTGAGAATAGTTTACACTATCCTGAGTTTTTTGTATTCCAGATGAATTTGGAAATTGCTTTTTCTAAATCTATGATGAATTGAGTTGAAATTTTGTTGGGAATTGCATTGCATAGGTACATAGCTTTTGGAAGGTGGCCATTTATACTATATCAATCATGCCAATACATGTGCATGGGAGATCTTTCCATCTTCTGAGATCTTCTTTAATTTCTTCCTTAAGAGACTTGAAGTGCTTATCATGCATATCTTTCCCTTGTTTGTTAGATTCACACAAAAATATTTTTATATTATTTGTGACTACTGTGAAGGGTGTTGTTTCCCTAATTTCTTGTTCAGCTTGTTTATCCTTTTTGTAGAGGAAGGCCACTGATTTGTTTGAATTAATTTTATATCCATAGCCAGGTTGCTGAAGTTATGTATAAGGTCTAGGATTTCTCTGGTGGAATTTTTGGGGTCACTTAAGTATAACATCTTATCATCTGCAAACAGTGATATTTTGACTTCTTCCTTTCCAATTTGCATTCCTTTGATCTCCTTTGGTTGTCTAATTGCTCTCGCTAGGACTTCAAGTACTATATTGAATAGATAGGGAGAAAGTGGGCAACCTTGTCTAGTCCCTGATTTTAGTGGGATCGCTTCCAGCTTCTCTCCATTTACTTTGATGTTGACTACTGATTTGCTGTAGATTGCTTTTATTATGTTTAGGTATGGGCCTTGAATTCCTGATCTTTCCATGACTTTTTTTATAAAGAGGTGTTGGAATTTGTTTAATGCTTTCTCAGCATCTAATGAGATGATCATGTTATTTTTGTCTTTGAGTTTGTTTATATAGTGGATTACGTTGATAGATTTCTGTATATTAAACTATCCCTCATCCCTGGGATCAAGCTTACTTGGTCATGATGGATGATCCTTTTAATGTGTTCTTGGATTTGGATTGCAAGAAATTTATTGAGTATTTTTGCATTGATATTCATAAGGGAAATTGGTCTGAAGTTGTTTTTCTTTGGTCTTTATGTGGTTTAGCTACCAGAGTAACTGACTTCATAGAATGAATTGGGTAGAGTACCTTCTGTTTCTATTTTGTTGAATAGTTTGAGGAGTATTGGCATTAAGTCTTCTTTGAAGGTTTGATAGAACTCTGCACTAAACCCATCAGGTCCTAGGCATTTTTTGTTTGTGAGACTATTGATGACAATTTCTATTTCTTTAGGGGATATGGGACTGTTTAGGTCATTAATCTGATCCTAATTTTATTTTGGTACCTATTATCTGTCTAGAAATTTCTCCATTTCATCCAGGTTTTCTAGTTGTGTTGAGTATAGTCTTTTGTAGTAGGATCTGATAATACTTTGGATTTCCTCAGTTTCTATTGTTATGTCTCCCTTTTCATTTCTGATTTTGTCAATTAAGATGCTGTCTCTGTGCCTTCAAGTTAGCCTGGCTAAGTTCGTCTATTTTTTTTTAAAGAACAAACTCCTGGTTTGGTTGATTCCTTGTATAGTTCTTTTTGTTTCCACTTGGTTAATTTCAGCCCTGAGTTTGAATATTTCCTGCTGATTACTCCTCTTGTGTGAATTTGCTTCTTTTTCTTCTAGAGCTTTCAGGTGTGCTGTCAAGCTGCTTGTGTATGCTCTCTCCAGTTTCTTTTTGGAGGCACTCAAAGCTATGTGCTTTTTTCTTAGGACTGCTTTCATTGTGTTCCATAAGTGTGGGTATGTTGTGGCTTCATTGTCATTAAATTCTAAAATGTCTTTTATTTCTTTATTTCTTCCTTGGTAAAGTTATCATTGACTAGAGTGTTGTTCAGCTTCCATGTGTATGTGGGCTTTCTATTATTTATGTTGTTATTGAAGATCAGCCATAGTCCGTGGTGATCTGATAGGATGCATGCAATTATTTCAATCTTGTATCTGTGGAGTGCTATTTTGTGAATAGCTATTTTGTTAATTGTCGATTTTGGAGAAGGTTCCATAAGGTGCTGAGAAGTTATATCCTTTTGTTTTAGGATAAAATATTCTATAGATATCTATTAAATCCATTTGTTTCATAATTTCTGTTAGTTTCACTGTGTCTCTGTTTAGTTTCTGTTTCCATGATCTGTCCATTGATGAGAGTGGGGTGTTGAAGTCTCCCACTATTATTGTGTGTGGTGCTATGTGTGCTTTGAGCTTTAGTAACATTTCTTTAATGAATGTGGATGCCTTTGCATTTGGAACATATTTGTTAAGAATTGAGAGTTCATCTTGGTAAATTTTACCTTTGATGAGTATGAAGTTTCCCTCCTTATCTTTTTTGGTAACTTTAGGTTGAAAGCTGATTTTATTCGATATTAGAATGGCTTCTACAGATTGTTTCTTGGTACCATTTGCTTGGAAACTTGTTTTCCAACCTTTTACTCTGAGGTAGTGTCTGTCTTTGTCACTGAGGTAGATTTCTTGTATGAAGCAAAATGTCGAGTCCTGTTTATGTAAGCAGCCTGTTAGTCTATGTCTTTATTGGGGAATTGAGTCCATTAATATTGAGTTATTAAGGAAAAATAACTGTTGCTTCCTGGTTTTTTTTTTTTTTTTTGGTGTTGTTGTTGTTGTTAGAGTTGGGCTTCTGTTCATGTGGCTTTCTTCTTTTAGGTTTGTTGGAAGATTACTTTCTTGCTCTCTCTAGCATGTAGTTTCCCTCCTTTTTTGGAGTTTTCCCTTTATTATCCTTTGAGGGGCTGGATTTGTGGAAAGATATTGTGTAAATTCAGTTTTGTCATGGAAAACTTTGGCTTCTCCATCTATGGTAATTGAGAGTTTTGCTGTGTATAGTAGCCTGGGCTGGCATTTGTGTTCTCTTAGGGTCTGTCTGTATGACATCTTCCCCAGATCTTCTGGCTTTCATAATCTCTGGGGAGAAGTCAAGTGGAATTCTGATAGGTCTGCCTTGATATGTTACTTGACCATTTTCCCTTACTGCTTTTAATATTCTTTCTTTGTTTTGTGCATTTGGTGTTGTTAGTATTAGGTGAATGGAGGAATTTCTTTTCTAGTCCAAAGTATTTTTAGTTCTGTAGGCTTCATGTATGTTCATGGACATCTCTTTCTTTAGGTTAGGGAAGTTTTCTTCTATAATTTTGTTGAAGATATTTACTGGCTCTTTAAGATGGAAATCTTCCTTCTCATCTATCCCTATTATCCTTATGTTTGGTCTTCTCATCTCATCGTGTCCTAGATTTCCTGGATGGTTTGGGTTAGGATCTTTTTGCATTTTTAATTTTCCTTGATGTTGTTTCAGTGTTTTCTATGGTATCTTCTGCACCTGAGATTCTCTCTTCTATCTCTTGTATTCTGTTGGTAATGCTTGCATCTATGGCTCCTGACTTCTCTCCTAGGTTTTCTATCTCCAGAGTTGTCTCCCTTTGTGGTTACTTTATTGTTTCTACTTCCATTTTTATATCCTGGATGGTTTTGTTCCTTTACCTTTTTGCACTTGTTCTCCTGTAATTCTTTAAGGGATTTTTGTTTTTCCTCTTTTAGGGCTTCTACCTGTTTTCCTGTATTTCTCTAAGGGAGTTATTTATGTCCTTCTTGTAGTCCTCTGTCATCATCATGAGAAGTGACTTCAGATGCATATGCTGCTTTTCTATTGTGATATTGTATCCAAGAAATGCTATGGTGGGAGAGTTGGGTTCTGGTCATGCCAAATATTCTTTGTTTCTGTTGCTTTTGTTCTTATGCTTGCCTCCAGCCATCTGATTATCTCAAGTGCTTCCTGCCCTCAATGTAACTGATTGGATCCTATCCTTCCTGTAATTCCAGTTGAGTGAGAATTCCTCAGAGTCCAAATTTCTCTGTGATCATGTGATTCTGGGTTCCTGTGATCCTGAGATTCTGGGTGTGTCAGAGTTCTTGGCAGTCAAGCTTCCTCTTAGACCCCGAGATCCTAGTGTGACCAATCTCCTGGGATCCTGGGATCCTGGGATCCTAAGATCCTGGGTGTGTTGGAGCACCTTGAAGTGGTGCCTCGTCTGGGGGCCATGGGGCTGTCTGCTGAGTTCTAAACCAAGGTAGACTATTGCTGACTGGAAAGAACCCGAGCCACTAGTAGGGCAGGGTACCTGTGTCCCTGCTCATGCTAGCCCTAGGCACTCCCAGGTTTGTTGGATCAGATGTTGTGTTCCATTCACCAGTGATCCTAAGATTCTGGGCTTTCTAGGGAAACTGGGGAGTGGAGAGTCCTTTCTGAATGCTTCTTTAGTATAGAGAAAACTACTTTTAGAAAAAACCTCTCTCTGTGTGTGTGTGTGTGTGTGTGTGTGTTTAAAATGTACACAGAAGTAGGACTGTGCTATTGTCTATATATAATCATTTGTACTTTTCTCACACGTTATATATGACAAAGGCTATTTAATATAATGGACTGATGTGTAACCTGTGAAAAATTCAAATATATCGATACAAACAATGGGAAGAGAAAACAGCTATAAAATGGAAACAGTCTCTAGGATTATATTCCACATGTTAACTTTATCATAAAAAATTTATTATTTAAGCCTCATGTGTTATAAGCCAGGAAACCATTAGGTCTTATAGATCTAATTATTCCTGATAAAGGACCACTTGAAGCTAAAAAAAATGGAACTATTAATATTGGCAATTAAAAAATATACAAGAAATCATATGTGCCTCTTAATAACCACCATCATAAAGCAGCACCTTCTCATTCTCTCAAATGGCTCCTAAATGCCAGTTTTGCCTACTGAAAATCCCATGAATTTTACTGGCATATATTTCCCTCTCTAAGTTTTCAATGCGATGTAAGCTTTTTTTTCTGCTTTGTTTTCTTTGTCTTCCACTCTTTTTTTTTTTCATTTCATATTCTTTTCTTTTCTTTCTTTCTTTTTTTTATTTTTTATTTTATTTTTTTTTTGGTTTTTCGAGACAGGGTTTCTCTATATAGCCCTGGCTGTCCTGGAACTCACTTTGTAGACCAGGCTGGCCTCGAACTCAGAAATCCTCCTGCCTCTGCCTCCCGAGTGCTGGGATTAAAGGCGTGCGCCACCACGCCCGGCATTTTCTTTCTTTTTTTTTAAAATTTTATTAGATATTTTCTTTATTTACATTTCAAATGCTATTCAGAAAGTTCCTGATACCCTCCCCCCCACACCCTGCTTCCCTACCCACCCACTCCCACTTCTTGGCCCTGGCGTTCCCCTGTATTGGGGCAGATAATGTTTGCAATACCAAGGGGCCTCTCTTCCCAATGATGACCATATGCATCTAGAGACAAGAGCTCTGGGGGTTCTGGTTAGTTCATATTGTTGTTCCTCTTATAGGGTTGCAGAATCCTTCAGCTCCTGTTCTTTTCAACAACAAAAAAAGCATGCTCACCCAGGTGATTCTCTTTGTCAGAGAGGCCACTTGGAGAGGCTGCCATTTTTCTTCTTCTTTCTTCATAAGAGCCAGAGCAAGTACTGCAGATACTCAACAAATTCTCAGATGGTTCTTTTATGAAAAGTGCTGGATTTCTTTCATGTGAGATGTGTTTATTTAAAAACATTTAAAATTGCTATTGTCAGAGACCCTGCTGCTAGAGTCCCCCACTTCATTACTTCAGGGCAGCTGAGCCCTCCTAGGTTCCCTATCAGGTTACAGCAGCAGGAGGCAGAGGGACATAATTTGAAAAATAGAATCTAATGATTTTGTTGTTTTCAGTTGTCGGGAGGAGGGCTCCCTACAGACGCACAAGCCTACATCAGCAAAGGTGTAGATGATTTGTAACACCCCATTATAAACCTGTGGGAATACAGGCTGGGATTTGAGGGAGATTAAATAAGACACAGGAATAAGAAAAGGTATTTTATAGAGATAAAGGGAGAAAATATATGAAGACAAAAAAGAAGCAGTAGTTTGAGAAAGAAAGATATCATTTTAGAGAATAACATGCTAATTTGACACTGTATATTACATTTACTTTTCATTTTATCTGTATGGTTTTTTTTGTTGTTGTTGTTATTAAGAAGAGGCAATTTTATGTGTGCTTTTGTTGATACCTGTGTGTAACAATAGAAAACATATTATTTAGGCTGAAAAACTATCATGAATCCTAACTTTAGTCATATATTAGATACTTCCTTACTAAAATTTACTATCTACCTATGTCTTACATGATTGATGACAATTAAAGTCCCACAATACATTTACCAGGAAATCATATTTTAAAATCTGCATGCAGTCATTTGGGGAACTTTCAGTGTCTTTTTGGCTAGCAAGGTGTTGCAGGATGGACTTTATGCAAAAGTTAAGAGGAACGGATGATTGACATAGGAGCTATAGTTGGGAAAATCTCTTCTGAAGCTGATAGGTACTGTCATCACTTAGAAAGCTACTCAGGAAATGTCTCTTCAAGCCTTATTCCCAAGAAATATACCTATCTTGAGCCAAGATTAACAGGATTCCCAATAATTCTGACACCTGGGGTATCTAAGAAGCTTCATGTCTTGGTTAGGGTTTTACTTCTGTGAAGATGCCATGACCAAGGCAATTCTTACAAGGGCATTCAATTGGGGCTGGCTTGTAGGTTCAGAGGTTCAGTCTATTGTCATCAAGGCAGGAACATGATGGCATCCAGGCAGACATGGTATAGGAGAATCTGAGAGTTCTACATCTTCATCTGAAGGCTGCTAGCAAAATACTGGTTTCCAGGCAGCTTGGATGATGGTCTTAAAGCCCACAGCTACGGTGATGATGACACTCCTATGCTAACAAGGCAATACCTCATAATAGTGCCAATCCCTGGGCTGAGCATATACAACTCATCACACTTCAGTACTCAGATTGGCTTATGTTCTTCGTCATAAGCTTATCTATTATTTGTAGCTATGAGTCATGTATTCAAATCTTAAAACTAAACCTCAGGGCCTCAAGAACAGTCTCGGTATGAAGAATTTCTCTTTAACTAAATAATGAGTTAGTTTGGACAATCCATTTAATTTATATCCTGTCCAAGTGGCTCCAGCAAAACAAAAATATTTGCCAATTGTTTGCTTTTTTATTTGTTCCTTGATAACTTGATACACACTTATGACACATTTTGGCTGCTCTAGTCTACCTCATCAACAGTTCCAATCTATCCCCATCCTAGCCATATTAACCCTAAATTCATGATTTAAAGTCTTGTGACCCCACTTAGTTTAGACAGGTCATTTGTGAGATCACTGAGTTAGAACTGTCCCTTAGTGACTATTGGGGCCACCAGTGGATATAAACTGAAGGTAATAATTTCCCTCTCCATTAATCTATCAATGGCTCATAGTTCAACAGTAAGGGGTAGGGCCTCTGAGTCATTCCTCCATCCATTCCAGTTTACTGGGATGCTCTTGTACAAAACAGTTCAGGCATTTGCAGCTGTTTTGAGCTGTTGAATGCAGTGGTTGTCTTGTCCAGATGGTGGCATTTTCATAGCCTTTCTCCTATCCTTTTACTCTTATGTTTTTTCTGTCCTATCTTCCCACTCTTCTCTGAGCCTTAGAGGAGATGGTATGAATATCTTTCCTAAACCCCAGCATTCATTCATCACCTGCTTTGAGTACCTTGGTCAACTATGTGTCTGCATTCATCAGAAAAAGAGGCTTCTTTCAGCAGGGCTCAGAGTAGCAGTTATCTACAGATGTAAGCCTAAGTATTTAGAAGGCAGGTTGACACCATTTGATTTAACTAAGCAGTGTTATTTAGTCACCTCTAAGAACCTATGACTTTCGATGCCATGGATTTTTGACAAAGTTTACAATAACAGTTGTGAGTTCTCTACTATGGAGTGGGATCAAATTCAATCAGAGTGAGATTGGTTACCACCATAATAGAATGCTATTATTTCAGGAGAGTGAGCATTTTTTTGTTACTGGTACATGCGTCTGTTCACATGATTCACAACTGAGTAAGAAAACTGAGGAGTTGTTGTTATTTTTTTGTTTTTCTCCCAGGAGCCTGAATAGAGCTATCTGGGACTATGTATTTTAGAAAATACACTATTGCACAAACAATAAAAAATGAATATTCTCTCAATAACCTTGAAAATCTGTAATAACAACAAAATAACATTTTAATATATAATACATAGTGTTTACCATGTCTCTTCTTTAAAATTAAACTCTAACTTTTAGAACTGTATGGTGATACTTTCATACTGTTATTGAAAAATTCAAATCTGGGGCATGTAACGAATTCTCCTAGCATAAGGAAGATACTATAGGAAATCAATAAAGAAGGAAAGGATGATTCTACCAAGGATTAATAGAATATAATGAGTAGAAATATTTATGTGGGCAACTGAGTCCTATTGGAGAATGTAAAAGTCTAGTTCTCTGTGGGTACCTGGGTTTTCTTCTTGTTTTGTTTTCATCCTTGGCTGATGTTCACAGATGCCATTATCTCTCCACCATTAGCCTCATCTCCAGCCTTCTGTGCCATTTAACTTCTTAAATTGTTTGTAGCAATCTAAATCTTGACACCTTTCTAGAACATCATTAGTTTTATTATTTACATCTTGATACACATGCAAAAATTCAATGGAAAACAATCACAAAAAGAGTCAAGAGTTTCAACAGAAATTTCTTTTGTGTAGTTTTGTCTCTGTTTAGGATAAGTCTAATGGCATCTAAATGCACCTGTCACATTTAAACATTTAATGCCCCTTTATATAAGAAGAAAAATGTTAGGGTACAAAAATAGATGATGCACCTGCTTCCCACCCTCAGAAAAATATTTTTTATGAAAATGTATTTCTCAAAAAGGTGGCTGGTTCAATATAATTATATTAAAATTGCTTTTCTGTATAGTGGTAATAACCATCATAATACACAATTTATATTAAAAAATAACCTCATATCACACCTGTAAAATGAATTGTATAGAAAAAAGTAAACTGTTCAAAATGTCAACTCAAACTTCATGTGAAATAAAAAGCTATCAATTTAGGAAGAAAATTAAGTAAATGAAAGGATATCCTGATTGAAGATTGTAATGGTTAGTTTCCTATGTCTTCTTAGATAAGCTATTATATGCAATTATATCAAAGTCTAATATAAGTATTCCTATGAAATCATTTGTAGATGTTACATTTAGGGATTGTTCTTGATAGCATAGGAGGGTCTTACCCAAATTAATTAAAAAAACATTTAGAGTAAAACAGAATTCTTTTAGGGTAAATGAATTCTGCCTAAAGCCTGAGGTCATCACCCTTGGGGAATTCTAGAGCATGGCCATGCAGAATAGACATCTTTGCATATTTACATATTTTCTTGTCTTGCTCTGGTTTTGGCTAAGTATAATACTCACTATTGACACTTGTTCTGCTCATGGCTCCCATGGTCTGCAAATGTGCTGAGGTAGCAACATTGTCTGAGCTGTTTATCCTCTGCTTTAATTGCTCTTTTATGTTACTGATTCTGACTTGTTTCGTATCTTTAATAGGATTGTGCAAACTTTGTCCTCAGTTTATGTGTCCTGTGTTTCTTTTTCTTGTTGCTGCTGCTGTTATGGTACCAGGGAGAAGCTTCCTTTAAGACTGGAAGGTACAAGGTCCAGAGCAGTGCCATGTGCTCTGTGTCCTTTCCCATTCTGTTGCAGAATCTGGTGTTGTCTGTGGCCTTGGTCTGGCTGAGATGCTTCAATGTTTTATTAAGAATGTCTTGGTCCCCATGAAGCCCTACTATACCCAGGTTTACCAGGAAATTTAGGTAAGAATGTGGTTAATGACCCTCATCTTTTATAAAATCAGGAGTTCTGATAAAAGAAGTAAAGCTTTGAAAGGCTCCATTTGTGCACCTACCCATGTCTATCAGTAACTGCTCCCTGCTCCATTAAAGACAAATATGTTGGCTAAACTTAAGCAACTGTTAAATCGGAACATCACTGTACACTTACGTAAGTACCATTTACAATGTGGCATTAATAAATGTATCTGAGAAACAAAAAGAAAAAAGAAAGGAAGGAAAGAAGGAAGGAAGGGAGAAAGAGAGAGAGGGAGAGAAAGAAAGAAAGAAAGAAAGAAAGAAAGAAAGAAAGAAAGAAAGAAAGAAAGAAAGAAAGAAAGAAAGAAAAGAAAAGCTCAATTTATAAACCCACCCCATCCAGATCACCTAACCTTCTGGGGGAAGGTGGCAGGGGTTGTAGTTCTTGCCCAATTGGTGGTCTCTTGAATAAATTTTGCTATATATCATCAATAAAACTGATTGTTTCTCCTTTCACTTAAAGGTTTATATTGCAGATGTAGCTATAATCCGGAGAAAATGCTCTGTCTAGACTTTTAATCAGTCTGGTTTGAGGCTGTGATGTTTGTGTTTGGAATTGGGTAGTAATTAGATCAAGGGACCAAAACTCTAGAGCTTTGTTACCTCTCATTGGAACGTGTGAAACTGAATCCTGTGAAGCCGCGAAGAAAACAAGTTTCTGTTTCGTGAATGTTGTGCCATAATAATTCTTTCTCTCTGTTTATGTCTTCCTCCATTGACATTATTTCAACAAGAATAATTTGGGCTTTTAATCATCATTTGAGGGACAATTTCACTTGAGCAAATTTGTTTCTTGAGTGAGATTCTTAGGAAAGTGTAAGACGAAAATGTATCATGCTGTCATGGACAACACCACTTATCTGTATGCAGAGCCCTTTAAACCAAGTTATTATTAAACGCTTTTTTCTTTTCTAAAATATTTTTTGGCAAAACTAGTAAGCAATTAAGCATACTGTAAATGACACAGGGAGTTACCCTAGCGGGGCCTTCTGCCCCTATGCTCCTGTGTTCCATATTTGGCTTCTGTGTTTGTCCCCATCTTGTTTGATGACTGCCTCCCTAACTTCTTTGTCTCAATGTAGACCCCTTTCCAAACATGCCTTCCAATGCTCCAAATGTCAGTTTCCTCTATGACTCTCTACCTGCCAGTGAGGCCACAGACACTCGTGGGATTTAAACATTGACCTATAGCATAATCAAAAGAGACAATTAAGGAATTACTAAACCAGATGCCCAGGAACTATTTATAGAACTTAAAATGCTCTGGAAGAATTTATGGCATAATGTCAGCTGGTCTGTATCATGATACTAAATCTTATACGAGCTCTATTGCTGAGTTCCACAAGACAATTCTGTTTATAATCAAATTACATTCACTTTGCACATTCTTTTGTCTTCCCTTTTATATTGAATTGTTATGGGGATATTTGGCTTTTTAAATTGCCACTACTTAAAATGAACTATGAAACAAATTGCTAAATTGCACTTAGGGCAACCAGGAGGAGAAATACTACTATCTATGTTTTTTCCGTAGCTCTTTTATGTCTTCTTTGGGGAGGTTTAGGATGAGGAGGGTCAACAACTAAATGTGTCCATTTTCTTCTATGATAACAGATTTAAAATGTCTTTAAATATATAAGTTAATTAAATTATATCACAAAATAATATATCATAACAAATTTTTATTGTGTGTGTGGTTTTTTTTTCTATTTAAGCCATATATTTATTTATTTCCCCAAATACAAATCTCTCTGTGTAGGTCAGCTGCCACACCATAATGCTGTATATATTTAATCACAATATCTTAGTAGCATAATATAACAAAAATTATTTTCAAAAATTCACTGAGTTCATTGGATCCAAGCTAAGCTTCTCTGACCAAAGTTAAGGAAGGCTGCAGGGTCTGGAGCAGCTGTGCTTTTCAATGAATATCTGTCAGTCAGGAGGACAGTCAGCTACACTTTTTATGTCTCTTACCCTCTTTAGAACAGCATATGGTCTTAAAAGTATATTTTCATTAAATAACAAAAGTCCACGAAAAAAAGTAGGATCACAGAACATCATTTTAGACTTATCATGGAGCCCAGTACATTATTTGTTATTTGCTACTCTTATTAGTGAAGGCCAGCTGCAAACCTCGGATCACACTCTAAACACTAGAACTCCATTTTTGTGATCACTTTTTTGCTGAGTCAGCCATTTCTCTCAGACTACATGTGGGAGCAATCCAGTGAGATGCTGAGAATTTTGACATGTGTCTGAATGGAACCCTAAATCTGTGCTTCTGCAAAACATTTCTTCTGGCATCAAATCAATCACAGACAACAGAGAGAACCTGAGGGATTAAAAAGAAAGAAGCGTGATTCTTAAAACATTCAATACATTTTCAGGGAGTTTCAAAGATGCCTCACAGAGGCTGGATCATATTATAACAATGCCTCTGTTCACGATGATTTTACAAAGATGTTTTATAAAATTTGCTCTGTCCCATAAGTAATCCAAAAACAAACAAACAAACAAACAAAAACTGAAAAACATACCATTAGTTGTAGAGAATGTACTTTGCAAAATTCAGCTTGTATTAATAGTAAAATTTAAAAAAAAATATAGGAAAAAATGAAACTTAGTAGACAAAGTATCTAAGTATATGTGCGTGTGTGTGTATATATATACATATATATATACACATATATAATATATATGTATATATATACATATATAATATATATTATAATTATAATATATATTATATATGTATATATGTATATATATATATATATTACACAGAATACTTCATATTGAGAGACAGTAGAGTAGTTTATTTTTACAATGAGAAGAAAGTGATTTTTCTATCCCAATCTTCCTATTTAATATTTTATGGAACACAAATATTATGCTGAATTTCTAAAAATAATGTTAAAAGAATTCCATACTATGCCTGTAAAAAAGAATCCCATGTAAAGAATTTGAAAAGATAATTTATATCAGTCATAAAATTAACTAAGAAATCTTAATAGCATTGAATCTGAAACGGATATATATATAAAACTAATTGAAGATCTATAAGAGGAACTGTATTGTGGTGTGCATGTCAGTGGGTAGCTGTGGTTCTGCATCCTCCCTCTTAGGGTGTCCAGCTGTCACTGCACCCCAGGCTGGAAGGGTGAAGCTGAGTCTGGAATCTTAGTGACACAGCTCTTTTAGATGAAGGCCTTCTACAACAATTTTCAATGAAACAGCTCTCTTAGCCAATCTTAGCTTGTGTTCATACCTTTATTTCTGATGGGCTTGTACATATAGACTTTATTCTGGGTGAAGAAGGGCTGTATATGAACCCTGGAGAGTGGGAAGGAGCTTTCAGGATAAATAAAAATCATTGGTTGGAGTTTAAAGTATGCTTCATTTGTATGGACTGGCATTCCAGGAATCCCAGGTACTGGCTGAGCAGGTTCCTATCAGGAAAAGAGGAAGCTGAACTTGTATGTCTGCCAAAGACTACTTGATCTTCCCCAGGTAGAGAGTGTGGAAAGTTAGTCTCCCAAAACAAGGTCAGAGAAGGAGACACACTTCTGGGTAAGGGAATCCTCCATTTTGCACCAAGCTCAGAGGAGCTATATATAGTAATTGTAGATTTCCACCTTAATGAGTAGGATTTTCCACATGATATGTGTTATTGTGCTTAGAGATAAGCATATATATATATATATATATATATATATATATATATATATATATATATATATATTAAAAAAAAAACCCGGGAGTTTTATGAAAAAATAAATTGAACTTTATTGCAATTGTAATTTTTAAATAGGATATATTAAGGTAAAAGTAAGAAATGTTTGTTTTTATGGAAATATGTAGAAAACAAATTCCAAACAAATATAGAATTGAGGTAAAGGTTTGAACAGTTGTCTCAACAAAGAAGATGTACTGGTATCATTTCAGCATATGAAGAGATGTTGAAAATATTTTGTTTTTAGAGAATTGTAAATTAAAATAGCAATGAGGTTCCTCTCAATCCTGTTGGACTGCTTTAAGTCTGACAGGCACAGCATGGTACACACAGTTTGAAAGACAGTTTTGCAATGATGAGCAATATAAAATGTCTTACATAGTAAACAATAGAATATCTAATTACTCAGCTTATTAGAAAACATATATAAAAATTTTACAAAAAGATTTAAAGATATTTTATACAATATCAATAAACACTAGAAGGAAGTTAAAGCTTAAGTAGATAAAAAGGTAAATGGAAAAATAAACTAGTGAATTCACTTATATAATGCCTTTTACTAATAAAATGAATGCATCTGTAAACATCACACTATAAAGGGTAAAACTTCATATAGTGGAATTTTCAAATTATTTATGAAGCTAGAGTAATGAACAAACAGAATTTATATTATGAGAATGTTATTCTGGGTCTAGAGAGATGGCCCAGTAGGTAAAAATTCTTGCTAGGCAGACATTAAGAGATGACTTTTGAATTCAAGGCTCCTACCTCAAAACTCAGGTGAAAAACTAGGCATAACTATGTATGTCATAAAATCCAGCATTTTAGAGTAAAGACATGCGGACATGATCCTGGGAGCTTGCTGGGTAACCCCAACTATCTAGATCAAATGCCAAACTTTCAGTTTAATAGACTGTCTCAAATAAAGCAGGGAGTGACAGAGGAAGATCCATACATGCGAGTATCAGCAACGGAATATAAGAGATGGAAGGGAGAATCTCAGGTGCAGAAGATTCCATAGGGAACATGGAAACAACAATCAAAGAAAATGCAAAAAGATCCTAACTCAAAACATCCAGGAAATCCAGGACACACTGAGAAGACCAAACCTATGGATAATGGGAGTAGATGAGAATGAAGATTTTTCAAATTAAAGGGCCAGCAAATATCTTCAACAAAATTATAGAAGAAAACTTCCCATACCTGAAGGAAGAGATGCCCATGAACATGCAAGAAGCCTACAAAACTCCAGATAGAAGCAAATTCACCCTAGAGGAGTAGACAGCAGGAAATAATCAACTAACTGATTATTAAGGGCTGAAATCAACTAAGTGGGAAAAAAAAAAAAGAAATATTCGAAGACTCAACCAAACCAGGAACGGTTCTTTGAGAAAATCAACAAAATAGATAAACTCTTACCCAGACTAACTAGAAGGCACAGGGACAGTATCCTAATTAACAAAATCAGAAATGAAAAGGGAGACATAACAACAGATGCACACAGCAACCCGCTGCTGTCATGTACTCCATTCAAACTATAACTCAGTAAAATGCTTGTAGCCTTTAATGTTTGAGGCTCTATTGGAACTCACAGGCCATATACCCCAAAATAGACGTCCATTCTTGTCACTCTGCCTTTTGTTGTTGTTATGGTTGTTATTTAGCCTTTAGTGTCTAGTGGGGGTGATTGTTGCCCTGTTATGGTATAAGTCTTTTAAAACTCTTTTTATATATGTATATATTTATTGTGAAACAGTTTTCAGCAATATTGAAAGATTCCATCCTGCAGAGCAGGTCCTTAAGTAGAAAGGTAAACAACTAAAAATAGCTCCAGAAGTTCTAACCAAGTTACTGAGGCCCCTTACTGCAGAGTAAGCAAAGTTGCTGCAAAGACTCTAAAACCAGACTCACTGCCTGGGACAAGCAGAAACCAGCAAGTCAAATAAACAGTGAAGAGGTTTCGACCAGAGTCACTTGGAAAGGATATTCTCCAAACTGTTAAGCTGCCTACAGGCTGTGCAATGTGTTCCAGGTTCCCAGTCTTGCTAGCTATTACCCATGCTGCTCCTGGTAGAACCCATCAAGTTGATACCACTCTAGAGAAAATGCATGCAATGAAATTGAGGCAGGACAAATGTGGCTTATTATAACACATTATTACAAGGCATCGATGGGCTTCAGAATAATTTTAGAGTTGAGGTTAAAAAGCAAGTGCCTATCAACCATATTAGTGATTGCACACACTTATTTTATATGTATTAACAAACTAATACAAAATACTTCATGTTTGTTATAATAACAAATTGATATTTTTAGACTAAAATATAAAAATCTATTATTAAAATATAAAAATAAATACAATGTAATATTCAAGTTAGACATAATATATATCATATGTCAGGATTATTCAGATCCTGGATTTCTGACCTTATGGGAGAGAAGAATGTCAACTAAATTGTTTTTTGTTTTTTTTTCCTCATTTAGAAGATATTTGGCTGGAGTCAGTTGGAATATAATATTTGGAGAGGACACATCAAGAACTTCTATGTGACAAGTCTGTCCACTCTCGCCCTATCTGTTCAATATTGTACTTGACGTTCTAGCCAGAGCTATAAGATAACTAAGGGAAATAAGGGGGATACATATTGGCAAAGAAGAAGTCAATGTATCACTATTTGTGGATGATATGATCAGATACATAAGAAACTCCAAAAATTCTACCAGAAAACAACACCTGATAAACACCATCAACAAAGTGACAGGATACAAAATTAAGTCAAAGAAATCACTAGCTCTTCTTTGTACAAATGATAAACAGGCCCAGAAAGAAATTAGGGAACAACTCCCTTTACAATAGCCATGAGTAACATAAAATGCCTTGGTGTAGCTCTAACCCCACAAATGAAAGATCTGTATGAAAAGTACTTTAAGTCCATGAAGAAAGAAACTGAAGAAGATATTAGAAGATTGAAATATCTCCCATGTTCCTGAACTTGTAGAACTAACCTAGTGAAAATGCCCATCTTACCAAAATTAGTCTACAGATTCGATGCAATGTCCATCAAAATTCCAACACAATTTTTATAGAATTTGAAAGAGCAATTCTCAATTCTCAACATCATTAAAAAAAAAAAAACAACAGAAAAGTCAAAACAATTCTTAACAATAAAAGAACTTTAGGAAGAATCACCATCCCTAACTTGAAGCTGTACATACGGAGCAATAATAAGAAAAGCTTCATGGTATTGGGACAGAAACAGACAGGTTGATCAACAAAATTAAATCAATGACCCAGGAATAAACCCACAGATGTATGGACACTTGATTTTTGATAAAGAAGTCAAAACTATGAATGGAAAGATGAAAGCAACTTCAACAAATTGCTGGACTAACTGGATGTCTACACGTAGAAGAATCATCCTGCACAAAATTCAAGTCTAAGTGGAATAAGCATCTCAACATAAAACCAGATACATACACTCAATCTCATGGAATAGAAAGTGGAAAGTATGCTTGAATGCATTGATACAGGGTAGAATTTCCTCAACAGAATACTAATGGCTCAGGCTCTAAGATGAGCAATTGATAAATGAGACCTCATAAGACTGAAAAGCAAAGGACAAATGACCAGCCTATCAGGTGGGAAAGGATCTTTACCAACTCTACAAATGACAGAGGGCTAATACCCAAAAGTTAAAAAGAACTCAGGGAGTTAGATACCAACAACCCAAATAACCCAATTAAAAACGGAGTATAGAACTAAACAGAGAATTCTCATCAGGAATTTCAAATGGCTGAGAATCACTTAAACAAATGTTCCAAGTCCTTAGTCATCAGGGAAATGCAAATCAGAACTATGAAATCACATCTTATACCCATCAGAATGGCTAAGATCAAAATCTCAAGAGATAGTACATGCTGCTGACCATGTGGAACAAGGGGGACACGCCTGCACTGCTGCTGATGGGAGTACAAATTTGTATATCCGTGTTCAAAATCAATTTGGCATTTTTCTCAGGAAACTGAGAATAGTTCTACTTCAAGACCCAGCTATATCACTCTTGGGCACATACCCTAAAGATGCTCCAACATCTAACAAAGGCCCTTGCTCAACTATATTCATAGCAACTTTATTTGAAATAGCCAGAAAATGGAAACTAAGATATCCCTCAACTGAAGAATGGATAAAGAAAATGTAAATCTACACAGTGGAGTACTATTCAGCTAATAAAAACCAAAACATCATGAATTTTGCATGCAAATGGATGCAACTAGAGAATATCAGCCTGAGTGAGGTCACCTGGTCCCAAAAGGAAATGCATGGTATGTATGTACACACTTATAAGTGGATATTAGCCATAAAATACAGGTACCATGTTACACTCCACAGACCCAATGAAGCTAACCAAGAAGATAGTCTTAAGAGGCAGATGGAGGAGGACAGTGACTATAATGGAAATATATTTTATTTATGAATAATTTTTTAAATTACATTTTTAAAAGATTTATCTGTAAAGCACAGGGCTAGTTTTTACTTAAAATAAATCTGTGGCTGTTCTTAAATTCCCAAACAGGCTCAGATTTATGCTATCAAAACAAAAATGTTAAAATAAATAGATATTATAGAATTACTTAAAACTTTGCTTACTAATTGATTCTAAAACCCTCAAACATTTTTAAGTAGGGAAGTCATTAGGATTACACTATTATTGTTCTCTATTAAAAATTAAAAGTTCATGAATAAATGTATATTTTGAGTAAAGAGTTTCTTTTATGCTTATGGGTGTGAACAAAATAATCATAGATATTCTCACCTGGTTATAGTCTAGGATCATTTAGTTCCAATATGTGGATGTTATCGCTGCTTACCTGAGTAAATGTACAAAAGCTTCGATCAGTGGTATAATTACAGCTAATAATTGAAAAATGGATAAACATTTGCAGAATACAATCTAGATTTTTAATCCAACCACCATCTACCAAGGAGAACATAAGCAATAGCTTTTGGACCTGAGTTCAGGACTAATTTTAGTTAGTCAATACATTTCTTTTTACACCTACCTTTATTTTACAGAGAAGTCAGAAGCCTATTGTCCAGTTCACAAACTTTGGCATATTTATAGAGTGCTTAAACTAGTATGATGTTCATATGTTCAGTATGCAACTGCTTCAATATAATTAAATGATGAAAAATTTCAACGGACGTCATATTTTACAGAAAATGAGCTTATAAGTTAATTCTTTTGAGAGTAGAAAAGTTTTCTGGAAAAACATATACCACAGAGAATTTAATTTCACAAATTTATGGCACTAGGCTATCAAATGAAAGTGTAGATTTTCAATGGCAGTTTAATGTAGACTCAGAAGCTGAGAGCTGATTATATTTTTGGAAATATATTTATATCTTTCTTTGTGTCTGAAAGGCTCAAACACTCAATAATTTCAATTTCTGAGTAATTCTTGTTGTCCGATATGGACTTCTGTTTGATTTTTCTGAGTTATAAATGAAAAGCTAGAGATTTCTATCAGGGATTAGTTTGATTTCCTTAAAACAATGTAGGATTTTTATAGCAGTTCTCTGACTTACTGTTTTAAAGCCCAAAATATTATCATAAAGCCTTCACAAAACTAATATTCAGGGAAGTTTAATGGTTCCACAACAGGAAGCTCATATGGGAACAGGAGGAATTTACAGCACCACAACTGACCTAACCAGGTGGCCAATTAACAGAGCATATATATTGAATAACTCTCTAATTGTTTCATCAAGTCCAAGATAATATTGGAACAGAGTAGATTCATGAATAAGCTCAGCTTAGATTCAGATAACATAGGTATATTCACTCTTTTAGACACCATAAATGTGGTTAAGTATTAATAATATTTATTTTACTCAGCAGTTATTTCAGCATTTTTTGCCTGTGTGTTTCTAAAAAGTGATTCTTTTATTCAGGTTTGACCATAATGGTATATCTTTGAGATAAAAATACCCTGTGATGAAAGTAGGTATCTCTCATCCTGGAGTCAAAGCTAGTGGTATATCAATGATAGCTTAGTAGAGCATGTAAATATTACCTAGAAGGCCACATTTATTAATGAAATCAAAGGATATTATCTTATCAGTATAATTAGGATAGAAAGCAGTATGTTGAGTGAAATAATTTTATAATCTTATTTTCATTGTTCACTAATAATAATGAATACATTCATAGCACAATAACATAAATGTAGAAATATTAAAGAAATAAAGCATGCTAGCAATTTAAAAGGGACTATAGCAACTTAAGGAGACCACCAACACTAAAATAATTATAATTTACTCTAATAGTGGATATTGATAATGAGCAATTCATTTACCCAGTGCTTAAGTATGTATTTCTTTATTCATAAATTAGAGTCAGAACAAACCTCTTTTATTAGAATTTTCCAGGTATACAGAACTAATATTAGATATGTACATATACACCCATGTGTATGAGTGTTGTATTTGTGGTAGAAAGACAGAGAATTTTGAAGGGTAAAATCATGAAACTTATAGACGGGCAAATATTTTTGTCACATCTATGCCAGTATGGATCACTATAAATTTTCCTTTTCAGTACTGTTATTGCTGAGTCCAAAGGCTTTGGAATGTTGTGTCTCTGTTTTGATACTTATGAAAAGATCTTTTTATTTTCCTCTCAATTTTTCAATATATATGTATATATAATAATATAAAATATATAAAATATACACTTCTGTATTCTTCTTTTTAAAAGATTTATTTATTTATGTATATGAGCACACTGTCACTATTTTAAGATACACCAGAAGGGGGCATCAGATCCCATTACAGATGGTTGTGACTCATCATGTGGTTGCTGGGAATTGAACTCTGGACCTCTGGAAGAGCAGTCACTGCTCTTAACTGCTGAGTCATTTCTCCAGTCCTATATTATGTTGTAATATTCTTTTTAATTTGTAACATTATTTGGTATAAATATGGTTTCTCCTGCTCCTGTTAGATTTCTTAACATGGAATATCTTATCATATTAATTTACTTTCAGTGAAATGTGTTCTTTAAAACTTAGTTTTTTTTGAGCAATGTGTAATTTTTATTTTTTATTTTAGCTAGGCCTTAAGTCTTTAAAATAGATTTATAATGCATTCATATTTAATGTAAATATCACCTAGAAATCTCACTAAAGTAATTTTTGAACCATTTTCTTCTTTCAGTTATCTTACTCATAAGCTTCCTTTCTAGTAAAGAGATTTACTCTAGAACTGTGTTTTTATTTCTAAGTTATTGCTTTGGGCACATATACCTTAGATATCTGATTTGTACTTGTTGTGAGGCTTACAGAAATCATTTTCTGATTGTAGCAACTTATATTCAAGTGATAGTATCTCATCTTGATATAAAAAACACAATATTGTAATAAAATGCCTTATATATGCACTCCTTTCCTACATAGACATTTAAGCACTCCAATTATTTCTCTATATATTGCTTATCTTTTCATAAATTAATATAATTAATAATAAAAATATTTTGTTTTCAGTATTTATACTAAAGACATGAGTGGTTTATGCCTCATGATAAGTATGTTTCTTGGCATACTTAATACTACCAGTGAAATTTAGAGTTCATTAACTGAATTTTCATTTAAAAGATGTCTTTATTAATATTATAGAACATGGTTGATAGAAATATGTTTCAACTTACATTTATCTTTGCTTGCTTTATTATATATTTATTATTGTTTTAAATCATTATATAATTAAAACATAATATTAAAGGTATCATTTTTCAGTAAATCACATTCCTATGTTGTTCTTCCAGCAAAATGGTGAAGTTTTACATCATTTTACATTATTCTACTTACAGAAAGGAGCAAATCCAAAAAAAAGATCCCCACAAAAACCTGAGAGTTTTATTCACAAATATAGTTGAACCTTTTGGCAGTGTGAGAAACACATAGAGATAATTTTACTTTATGTATAGTAAGATCTTACAGTGCATGCCAGGTGAAGTTTTCAGAAGTATTCCTTTTTTTTCCCAACTTTTATTAGATATTTTCTTCATTTACATTTCAAGTGTTATCCAGCTAGTTCCCTATACCCTACCCCCTCCCGGCCCTGCTCCCCTACCCACCCGCTCCTTTTTTTTTGTTTGTTTGAATTGTGTATTATTATAAGTTTAATATAAGATGAAAAATGTTAGCTTTCATTAACAATCCTTAGTTCTGATTCAAGACAGAGTCTCTCATTGGATTTCACCAGTTTTGCTAGACTGACTAGAGAGTTAGACTCAAGGATCCTCTACCTCTATCTCCTTGTCATTTGGATTATACATGAGCAGCACCATGCCGAGCATTTTATGTGGGTCAGTGGGAATTGAATTCAGGTCCTCGTGGTTTACTGGCTGAACTACCTCCCTCACACCTAAAAAGTAACTTAACCAAATCTCCATAGCTTAATTTTCAAGTATAAGCTTGAAATTTAATGATTTATTCATTACAAATATTATATCTTACGCGATCCTTGGAAGGCTTCAGGACCACAGGATGAAAATAAAAAGGAATTCAAGGGTATTCTTTACCCTGGCATAGATAGGCTCTTAATTTTTACTCCAAACTTTATACAACCTTATTTTACAATTAGGAGACAAATTGTTTCTTGACACTAATTTGCATCCATTTGTGTTCTGGTGCAGACAATTAGTGCCCAATGTTCAATCTTTTCCAGGCAGCATATTCATACATCTTAAGTAATGACCTAAGGTTTCAAATGGAAAACTACATTTATGTGTTTACCTTTCTTTTTAGTTTTGACCTGTCTGACATAAACCAAAAAATTTTTGAGTGAGATCTGCAGGATGTTCCCACAGAACTGTGTGCACAAATTCATTGGCCAGCACTAACTTGTACTATCCTGCAAAGTGGTAGTTTCACAAGTCCTGTGCGTCCTCGCTTAAGCTTCAGCATTGACTGCTCCACACAGTGCCACCTTGTGTTGCGTGGCTCTACTTGCTCCAGCATCATTAGCCTCAAGTTCCATGGGCACAGCTGGAGGACCACGGGTGTCTACTAAGTCTTGGCAGCTGAGTCTCTAACCCAGTCAAAGGCTCATGGAGATAACTTTAAGGCTATGCAATCACATGTGATCAATAACCTCACTAGAGCTGCAAATACAGAAGTCCCTATAAAGTCTATCAGCCTAGAGAGAGTTGATGATCCTCACTGGTAGCTGCAGATGCACCATCACAGTGAGTATTTCTCCAAGCATAAATACCTTCTCACCTCTTTTCTAGCTCCTGATCAAACCTGTCTCATTGTTATTCCCTGTACAACCAACATAGCCAAGTGATAGTTTCCTATTGGTACCTAGAAAACTTACTGATGCATCTGTGGACCTTTACCTATTACCCTGAGTGTTAGTATACAGTAGTCATAAACTGATTTTGTTCCTTAGGCTTACATTTTTTTTATGCTATTTACTCATGGCCTTCAAAGTCTTTTATGGGAAGCCTAATATAATCAAAACTGTCATACCTTATGAGTTGTTTCACTTCTTTTCTAGGCATGTAAAAATAAATCTTATTTGCCTGAGGTAATTTTCATCTCAGAGACTTGCTGCTGAATAAGTTCAGCCTTTCTAGTTCTTTCTGAACTCTTGCTGGCTGGTTCAACTCAGCTGTTCTGTCTCAATGTCCTCCTCTCCAAGCTGAATTATTCAATCTGGCTTCTCTCAGCTTCTCACTGATTTGCTCTGCTTGGCCTCAAACTAACTCTAGCAATTTGTTCTAATCGTCTGGTTCATTCTTATTCTCTGGGTTCTTCTGTGTTTCCTGACATACACTCAACTGCATAAACTCATGAACTAACTCAACTCTATTCCACTGCATTCACTGCACTGGCTCCCAACTCACTGAATACAACTGACTGACTGATTCTCCCTGAACTGGTCCTAACTGGCTTTTCTCCTGAGAGTTGGGCAGAATCTCTGACAGATTCTGTCACACTTTTCTCTGATTTCTGTGTGAACCTCAATTAGATGTCACGTTCAAATATGGCTGCATCCTTCTACAAAATAATTTTAACTTAAATGTGTTTAAGATAAAAGTTGTATACAGTTTAACTATTACAATAGGAATGATCATCAGTACCACAAACTCAACAGTCCAAATGGCACTACAAAAATCCACTGATGCAATGATCCTTCATACCTGCAGTCCTGTTTATCTGTCCTTCAGTAATTGATCATTTCAGCATCAAGGAGCTTTGTTCAGTTTGTTGAAATATCCCCATGCAGGAGGGATCAGCTTTCTGCATTACCTGCATTGCTGTCTTTCTGAATTTCCTGGGAAATTGTTTCTATCTTTTACTGTTTGTAATTTGACTATAAAATATCTTGGATTAATCTACTCTGAGTTCCAGATGACTGTAATCATGAATTTATAAATACTTGGAAGTACATTTATATTACAAAATAATAATTTTTAAAATTGTCTTTCTATGATTTGCTATCCCAATTTGCTATTTTAAAATCTCTCTTGAACATGAGTAACCTGCATATTTGCATTTTTAAAAATCTCCAAAATACAGGTTTGTTCATTTCTATGCAATATTTTTCTTCTCTGCTACTTTTGATATCATTATTGTTTCCTATTTGGTCTGATTGATACTTTCTACCATTTTTTTTCTCACTTAGACTATTTCCCTGGTCAAGTGTGGCTTCCATTCTTACCAAGTCACACTTCTACTTAACATATAATAAATGTGCAAACTATCTCTGCAGAAGAAATGTCTTTGAGTTCCAAGTACTCTCCTTTTATCTACTGGAATTTAAAAGGTGGTTCTCATTAACAGTAATTGATTTACAACTATTTTGACATTATTTGAAAAGATACTTCATATCAGTCACATTCAAACCTTGAATATTTATACTTATATAGGCTACCTATATAAAATAAATTCATGCTGTGATATTTGGCTGTGATTGGTGGAGAAGTTGACAAACAGTATTTTGAATATGGTAATATAAATTACTTTGTGCTTGGTGGTTGACAAGTAAGGGATACCGATTGTAGGTCACAATATTCTCAACTGACAATCAGTTTAATGAGATGTAACACTATCTTAAGGAAAGGATCATTATTACTATGATTTTAAGTTAACAATGCATATATTTTATGATACAAAGTTACATGATGACTGATTCTAGAGGGGGGAAGATAAAGATGTTTGCTATAATCATGTTAGTATATAATAAAGATGTACTGATAATTATTCAGTCCTCGTTTCTGTGATGTTTTGTATTTAGGTAAAGGAGACTGTTTTGCAGTACACATTTTGTACTCTAAAGTGCTTTGAATGGTCACTGTTCAAGACAATTCTTCATTTTGGAATGTTTGCAGACATTCTGTGCTATGATGCTGAATCCCAGTATTTCAGTAGGAAATGATCTCAGCCCTTTCATGGTAGGAGTAAACCAATGTAATAAGTATTGCCAGATTGCTGGTTGGTGTCCAGTGTGGAACTGTGCCATAACTAGGCTCAAGTTGAGCTGTAGGTGTAGTTCAGTGGTAGAACATTTGCTTCACATACAAGTTGTCCTGTGGTAATTTCCTAGGACTGAAAAAGAAAGAAAGAAAGAAAGAAAGAAAGAAAGAAAGAAAGAAAGAAAGAAAGAAAGAGAGAGAGAGAAAGAGAGAAAGAGAGAAAGAGAAAGAGAGAGAAGGAAGGAAGGGAGGGAGGGAGGGAGAGAGGGAGGAAGGGAGGGAGGGAGGAAGGAAGGAAGGAAGGAAGGAAGGAAGGAAGGAAGGAAGGAAGGGAGAATCTGATCTTTATTGGGAAGGAATACCACTCATCAGTGATTATATTCAGATTGGCCTATGTCTGGCCTTATTCACTTTGCAATTTTATTGAAATCAAATTTAATAACACCAAGTTTTATTTTGATCGCATTACATATATAAGGAAAGAGGTTTTTTTAATTATTATGTGTACTTATTAGATATTTATTTATTTATATTTAAAATGTTGTCCCCTTTTCTGGTTTCCCCTCCAAAAACTCCATATCCCCTCTCATCTCACCCTGCTCACCAACCCACCCACACCCTTTCCTGGCCCTAGCATTCCCCTACACTGGGACATAGAGCCTTCATAGGACCAAGGGGCTCTCCTCCCATTGATGACTGACTAGGCCATCCACTGCTACACATGCACCTGTAGCCATGAGTCCCACCATGTGTATTATTTGGTTCGTGGTTTAGTCCCTGGGAGTTCTGAGGGTGCTGGTTAGTATATATTGTTGTTCCTTGTGGCATCCCTTTTTCCATCAGCAAGGCTGATGCAAGGACTGACAAGCCTCTAAAAGCGGCATCCGTTGTCTTGTTAATTAGGCTGGAAACAGCCCAGCGCCCCTGCAGTCTGCTCTGTGTCTCCAGGACCTAGGCTCCGCCCAGCTCATCTCTGCCCAGCTCACCTCCACCTAGCTCACCGGTATGCACCTGGAACATCTCACTATACTTGAGGCTTCCCACCAAACTCCAGGCGCCTGCGCAGAACCGACTGGGGGGTGCGGGGCCTTCCCTCCTTCTTCCCCAAGAGATTCCCCCGAAAATAAACAGTTTGCTGTTGGACAGCCATGTTGTCATATCTCTCTCTCTCTCTCTCTCTCCCCTACCTAGTGTGTCCTTTCAGCCCCAGTCCATCCTCCAGGGAACCCGGTTAGTGATGTAGGGTTGAATCGCAAGCATTGGACCCGAACAGTCCCTCCTATGGGGCTGCAAACCCCTTTAACTTCTTGGGTCTTTTATCTAGCTCCTTCATTGGGGAGCCTGTGCTCAGTCCAGTGGATGGCTGTGAGCATCCACTTCTGTATTTGTCAGGTACTAGCAGAACCTCTCAGATAACAGCTGAATCAAGCTCCTGTCAGCAAGCACTTGTTGGCATCCACAAATGTGTCTGGTTTGATGGTTGTATATGGGATGGATACCCAGGTGAGACAGTCTCTGTCCAGTCATTCCTTCAGTCTGTGCTCTATACTTTGTCTCTGTCACTCTTTCCACAGGTATTTTGTTCCCCCTTCTAAAAAGGATCGAAGTATCCATACTTTGATCTTCCTTCTTCTTGAGTTTCATGTGGGTTGTGAATTGTATCTTGGGTATTCGAGCTTTGAGGCTAATATCCACTTATCAGTGAGTGCATATCATATGTGTTCTTTTGTGATTGGGTTACCTCACTCAGGATGATATCCTCCAGATCCATCCATTTGCCTAAGAATTCTATAAATTCATTGTTTATAATAGCTGAGTAGTACTCCGTTGTGAAATGTATCACATTTTCTGTATCCATTCCTCTGTTGAGGGACATCTGGGTTCTTTCCAGCTTCTGACTATTATAAATAAGGCTGCTATGAACATAGTGCAATATCTGTCCTTCTTACATGTTGGAACATCTTCTGGGTATATGCCCAGGAGTGGTATTGCTTGGTCCTCAGCAAGTCCTATGTCCAATTTTCTGAGGAACAACCAAACTGATTCCCAGAGTGGTTGTACCAGCTTGCAATCCCACCAGCAATGGAGGAGTGTTCCTCTTTCTCCACATCCTGGCCAACATCGGCTGTCACCTTAGTTTTTGATCTTAGCAATTCTGACTGATATATTTTGTTGCCTCTTATAACATTGCAAATTATTTGTACTGTAATCTATTTTTATTTGTGGATACTTTAATGATATTATGTTTGAAAACATTTATCTCATTTGAATTAACTTATTGTAATTTGGAATAAAAAGGTGAGTATTCTAATGCAAAGTGACAGGTTCAAAATTAGTTTTATAATTAAATGTAAAACGTTTACCTGTGTTAAAGAAAAACTGTATTAACTAAAGTATGCAAATATGATTTCTCTTTTTTTATAATGAAACAATATAGCCTGAATTCTTTTGTACAGATTACACAGAGCCATCAGTTGTACTGTTTTTTTTTTTTTTTTCCAGTGTGAAACAAATGTTGATGTATAAAATACTGGGGTTATCACATCTATCAAGGACCAATTTTCTTCAAGGCTTATAATTGTCAAAGAAATTAAGATTATAAGATAATGTTTTAAAAATCTTTTTTCCATAGAAATGAATGAGTTTCTAATTTCAGTCAACCCACCAACATTAAGACAGAAAAAAAAAAAAAGTCATATAACAGACCCATAACAAGTTAGATAAAACAGTAATAAGAAGCCTTCCAGTTAAAAAAAAAAGTCCAGGACAAACTGATTCACAACTCTAGCAGTCCTTTCATATAGATCTATAACCTATCCTCCTTAAACTACTAGAAAGAATAGAAACAAAAGGAGCACTCCCAAGGAACTTCTTTGAAACCAGGATTGCTCTTAACATGAAGTTACCATAAAGACACAGCAAAGAAGAAAATTGTAGGCCAATATCCTTGATGAACACAGCTCAGCTATGCTGAATAAAACATTCCCAAAAGAATACAGACATACATCAGAAAGAAAGATTATATACCATGATCAAGTTGGCTTTATTCCTGAAATGCAGGGATGGGTCACATATGTGTGCATACAGACTTCTGAAAAGAAAGTGTATTTTGCTATAAATGAAAAAAAAAAATCTGTCTTCAGTGTTACATACATCCCAATGAAGTGGCTTGACAAGCTGAGAAGCTGGAAAGCACTCATGAGACACAGAGTTTCAAAAGAAACTCATTCTCCTGGGAAGACTTTCTCACAATCGTATAAACCCGTGTTAGTCTGGTGTATGGATCCACATGCTCTACTTTAATATTACTTTATACTAAGTACTTTTAAAGATTGAATTCTAACCTAGCTAAGCCTTCCACCAGTGTTTTAATGTCCTAGAAAATCCTTGAATACAGTAAGAATCTAGAGACAGGGAAACTAATTAGGCATTACAAAGAAAGGAGCCTGAGTAGCTCAGGGCTGGTCTGCAGAATGTTTACTAGGGACAATAGCCAGTCTTACCCAGGCAAGTGACTATGAAAGAGTTAGGATTTCCCACTGAGACACTTCAGAGATTGATTGGTTGAATATCAGTACTGTAAGATGTTGAAAAACTGCAGATATAGAAGCTAATTACCTTATTTTGGAATAAGTTATGTTTCTTCCAGAACAGACCATTTGTTGTTTTGTCTATGTCCAAACATCTTATCATACATGATACATGAAAAACTTTTAAAATCTATTGTCTTAACAAGGAAACTGGATTCTCCCAATTCAAAAGCTAAAAGTGTCATCAGATAACATTTTGAATTTATCAAAAAGCTTACCCATCTCAATGTGCCTGCCTCTCTTGCATTAATTTCTGAAATATATGTTTTGTAAAACTATAAGAACTCCATGAAACTATTTTCAAATTGGGATATGGAATTTCAGATAACCTAAACCTGTGTTTCTATGCTATAGCCACTCACAATGGCTACAGAATAAACTATTCTTATTTCCTTCAAGATGAGAGCTATGGTTTATGCATCAACATTTATGCAAGTAAATAAATGTAATATACCACATAAATGGATTTAAAAATCCATTTCACTAGATGAAGGAAAGATATTTTACAAAACCGAACTCACTTCATAATAAAAATGCTAGAGAATTTAAGGATACAGGGAAAATACCTCAACATAACAATGAGAGAAGTCCACAGTCAACATCAAGTCCACAGCCAACATCTTCCCTGATGCATACAATTTTGATTAATCCCACTGAACTCTCACAGTTTTGGCCATTTATTCTTTGACAAAGATGTCATAAATACAATCTGAAGAAATCAAAGTATTCTCAAGAAATGGTTCTGAGTACGCTGATGTCCACATGGAAAAGAATTAAGTTAGATTCATACCTATCTGTTTTGCACAAAAACTAACTCCAAATGGATCAAAGATCAAAACCAGAAACCTGAAACTTTGAAACTGCTAGAAAAAAAAAAAAAAGACAAGACAAAACAAACAAACAAACAAACAAACAACAACACCAAAAATAACATAGGCAGTACTCTGTGTGACCTAAGAAAGGATTTTTTAAGTAGTACTTCATTTGTTCAAGATTTGACTTGGATCAAATTTGAGAAGTGGGACATCATAAGATGAAAATTCATTTTCAAAGCTAAAGGAATGAACTTGGTAAAGAGGAAGATCAAAGAATGATCAATTGAAAGAAAATTGTCATTGTTAGCTATATACCTGAAAGAAGGATGAATATCCAGAATGTATAAAGGACTCAAAAAACAAAGAGTCAAAAACAAACAAACAAACAAACAAACAAAGCAAAAATCCCCAACAACCAGAGACAAATAAAAATCAAAAGCACATAACCACATTAACAATAACAAAAGCAACTGACCCATTCAAAAATGAACCTGGGAGCTGTACAGAGTGTTCTCAAAAAAGGGAAAAGAATGGCTAAGAAGTGTCTCAAAAATGTTCATCACCCTTAGCAATTATGGAAATGCAAATTAAAACAGCTTTGAGATTTCATATTTCCCCAGTTAGAATGGCATAGGTCAATAAAACAATGGATTACAGATGCTGAAGGGGATTTGGGAAAGGGACACTTCAATTACTGTTGGTACTATTGTTGCAGCCATTATGGAAATCAGTATAAAGAGATCTCAGAAAGCTAAAAGAAATTTACTTCATGACCCAAATATACCACTCTTTGCCATGCCCAGAGCTCTTGATATCCTACTTCCTAGATACCTGCTCAGCCATGTTCACTGTTGCCCTATTCACAATAGTTAAAAAAAAGAAAAAGAAACAAAATGATCCACCCAGTGAATGGATAATGAAAACGATTTATCTATACACTATATAATACTATTCAGATATAAAGAAAAATGAATTAATAAAATTTTCTGGTAAATGGATGGAACTAGAAAAGATCATTTGAATAAGATAACCAAGAGAGAAAGAAATATTTCTCATGTTCTCTCATTGGAGGCTCATAGTTCCAAGTCCTTAGATGTGACTATGTATCCTATGGTAAATTTCAGAAGCCAAGAAAATAAAGCAAAACCATTGCTGGGGGTAGGGAATTTTGGAGAAACAATAGAAAGAGGAATAACAGGGTATATATGATCTGACAAGGGAAGTAGAAAAAGCAGGGTTCTCTTTAGGTGGGAGAAAGAAGGTAAAAAGAGAAAAAAAGTATAGAATAAGAAAAGTATGTCTGAAAATGTCACAAAGAATTATACTATTGCCGGGCGTGGTGGCGCACTCCTATAATCCCAGCACTCGGGAGGCAAAGACAGGCAGATTTCTGAGTTTGAGGCCAGCCTGGTCTACAAAGTGAGTTCCAGGACAGCCAGTGCTATACAGAGAAACCCTGTCTCGAAAAATCAAAAAAAAAAAAAAAAAAAGAATTATACTGTTAACTATTTATCTAAACATAACCCTATAATACAGGTAGATATGTATGTAAACATACATATATAATAGTAACAGAATTCTATCATCTGGATTGGGCCAGCAATGTCCTTTCCAAGAGCAAAGACTTCCTGTCAAAAACCCACTACCATGAAAGATAAGCTTTCTTGTGAGTTGTTTAGGATTTCACAACAAACTCATACATACACACACACATACACAATCAGACATGCACACAATTACTTCTAAGACACTTAAATGTGTGCCACTTTAAATACTTCAAACTGTCTCTAGTTGTATACACAATAAACACAAGCTTCATATTGACATTATTGTTTGTTGAATTATTTGTTGTGGTCTAAGTCAAAGATACCAGGTGCCCCTGTGTCTTGGGTTTTGAGTTAAATGCTCCTTAGAGGCTCAACCAGTAATGTGAACTTGCATCTTCCAGTGCTAATGATAAGGTAAACAGAAATTTTGAAAAAGTTATGATCTTAAAATCTGAAGTAACCTATTATAAAACATCTTAATCATTTTTCAATCATGTTCTATTTTGCGGTGAAATGTTTTTATTTGGCCATACACATGCAAATATATAAAACAATTATATAAAAATGTTTACTGATAATAAATCATAATGAGATTTGTTTAAAGTTTTTATGTGCTACAAATGTACTTTTACTATTTACTACTAATAAAAGCAAATTCCATAGTAATTGGATGGATAGGTTTATTTTTACACAAAGAATATAATCTTGGTTGAATATTTGCATCTGAAGGAGATATAGTATTTTCAACTTTTTTGATTAAAATTATGCTTTTATAGTTATCAAATATAGGAATGCTGACTTATATAAATATGTAATACTAAATTGTAGAATCCTATTTATGTCCATTTTAGACATGATTAAAATTTTATTCAACCTTCATATCATGTATCTTCCTTCTTACACCCCTGGCCTTGCCCAGTACTCTTGTATCATTGTGGAAAGGAATAGAAAAAAGATGTGCTAGATGACTTTAAGGAAATACTGGTACCCAGATACACCATGGCCGAGGCACATGTGAACTCAGAGTGATTAGAACAGCATGCACAAGACTTCCACAAGCTCCAGCCTAAGAAATACCAGCATAAAAGGAGATGGTGAACATGTCCTTCTACCACTATGTGAGGAGCTATTAGCATTTAATACAAACATTCCATTGTACTGGAAGGTCAGACTTCTCACTGGCCACTTTGGTCTCCTGATACCCTTAAGCAAACTGGCTAAGAAAACATAACAATGTTATGAGGGGTTATTGATCCATATTACCAAGCAGATATTGGATTGCTTCTCCATAATGAAGGTCAGGAAGATTATGTAGCACAGGGGAACCTTTAGGGCATCTCTTGGTGCTACCATGTCCTGTGATTAAAATCAGTGGAAAAGTACAACAATCCAACTGAGCCAGGATGACAAAGTGCACAGACCCTTGAGCAATGAAGGTATAGGTCACTCTTCCAGTGGACCAAAGTCCTGCTGAGGTGCTTGTTGAGAGTACAGAAAATACATAATGGGTAGTAGAGAAAGATACATATAAATACCAGTTAAGGCCTCATGATCAGTTGCAGAAATAAAGATTACAACTGAAATGTGTGTTCCTGTCAAATATTTTTCCAAAAGAATGTATTTGTGCAGATATTTACATTTTCTTTTCTTGAATTTTTTATCAGGCAATATAGCATTAATTAATAGAATATTGGTGATTATGTAGTTTTCAGAAGCAAAAAATGTGTCCTTCAAGGGGCATTGCTACCTATTTCAAAATTCATAATACATTTGCAGTTGTGCAAGGGCTGTGACATGGTAGGTATGATGATGACATGGTTTATTGTTCTCACTTGGAAATTAGGCATGGCATAAGGAGCTATGATTATACTTTAAATTGGTAAAATGTAGACTTGTAACAACTGTTGTTGGATGTGAACTTGGCTACATCTGTAACTAAAACTGCAAAGGATGGGCTGTGAAGAATTTTTTTTTATTACATCATTTGAAAAGAGAAGACCCATTTCTAATCTGGATATGTGAAGTGGAAAGTTAGACTTTTAATTCAGTTTTTTTTTTTTTCAAGAAAGTCAACCTTTTATAGGGGTCACACATACTGCTGGCAACCTATACAAAGGACATATAGGCTTCTGATAGCAATTTCATTTCTTCACTGGTAGTAGAACCCATTTCTTTTTTGTTTTAACATATATTGTAAACCAGCTTTAAAACAATAAAAATTTGACAACAATAAAAAGTGTATGCATAAAGAATGGTTAAAAATTAATTCCTCACCAAATGTATCTTTAGTGTCCAAGATGTCTCCGGTAGCACTAACTTATGTTGCATCATAGGAATTTGCAATACTTTTGTTTCTGATCACAATGTCCACACCATGTTATGCGTGTCTTCACATGATACACCAAGAAGCCCTGCCAGAAGTGCATCAGCTCAGATTTGGACAACCATCATTGTGAGACAGCAATTGTTGGACTAGCTGGACTACAACCTGCAAACCAGACTAAAAAATTCCATCTATCCATCCATCATCCTTCCGTCCATCCGTCCATCTGTCTGTCCGTCTATGTGTCTGCCTATCCATCTACTTTTTTTCTTTTTTTTTTTAATCTATTTTTTTCTATTCTGCTCTTCTAGAGAACGCTGACTAATACAATGATGAAAGAAGGGGAAAAAGTAATGTCAAAGTTGGATGGGAAGCTGTGAGAGGGCAAGGTGCAAAGGAGAGGAACTTGTGTGGGCAGGAGTGGACATGGTCAAGATAGATTGTGGAGAATGGTCAAAGGATTAGAATATTGCAAGAACAAAAAAAGATAATCTGCCCTCATATGAAAGCCATAGTTTATTTAATAATAGCTACAAACTCAAGTTAGTAGCTCAAAAGTTATAAAATTAAACTTTGTGACACAGTATACTCATGGATACAGAATTTTGATTCTTACCTTGTGAGGAACAGCATTGGGAAACTACCAAGAGGGAATTTAGTTGCTGTTGTTTGTTCTTTGATTGTTTTTTCAGTAATCATACTATTATATTTTTATAATAAGAGAAATTACCACAATTTATAAGATGGTTGTCCAAATCTGAGCTGATGCACTTCTGGCAGGGCTTCTTGGTGTATCATGTGAAGACACGCATAGCATGGTGTGGACATTGTGATCAGAAACAAAAGTATTGCAAATTCCTATGATGCAATATAAGTTAGTGCTACCGGAGACATCTTGGACACTAAAGATACATTTGGTGAGGAATTAATTTTTAACGATTCTCTATGCATACACTTTTTATTGTTGTCAAATTTTTATGAAGCACCATATTCTGTTTTAAGGTCCTATATGACATCATTATAAGAGTGAAAATAAATGTGGGTTAAAGGAATGGTAGACCTGATATAGCTGTCTCCTGTGAGGCTTTGACACTCCCGGACAAATACAGAAGTGGATGCTCACAATCACCTATAGGGCAGAACACAGGGTCCCCAATGTAGGAGCTAGAGAGACTATCCAAGAGCTGTAGGGGTCTGCAACCCTATAGATGGAACAACAATATGAACTAATCAGAACCCCCAGAACTCATGTCTCTAGCTGCATATGTATTAGAAGATGGCCTGGTTGGCCATTATTGGGGAAGAAAGGCCCTTGGTCTAGCAATGTTTATATGCCCCAGTACAGGGGAATGCCAGGGCCAAGTAGTGGGAGTGGGTGGGTAGGGGAGCAGGGCGGGGGGAAGGTATAGGGGACTTGTGGGATAACAGTTGAAATGTAAATGAAGAAAATATCTAAAAAAAAAAAAAAAAGAAAGAAATGGTAGAGTTGTATTTATTGAGAAAAGCAGAAATATAAGGATGGTATAGAAAGGGTTTGTCACTGGATAAGAGATAGCCCAGATGACCAAATAAGAGAGAGAACAAAACTAGGAAAAAAACCAAAAACACCCCCCCCCCAAGGGGAAAAAAAAAACATAACAAGTTCAAATGGTCTCAGCAGCTTCTGGTTGGCTACTATGAATCATTCCCTGAACAGCATGGGCAAGGTCCTTCTCAGCTAATTGCTCAACTTTGTATGTAGTTAAACATTTGTACATGTTCTTACATCTAATTGCAATGACTAAACGGTGAGTAAGCATGGCTTGCTCATTTTAGGAAGAATAACATCTATACTGCTTTGCTTCTCTGTTGCTTTTATAAAATGTTGACTGAAAACAACTTTGGGAGGATAGGGTTCACTTGATTTATAATACTTCTCCATTATAATCTATTGTTGTGGGAAGAGAGAACAATGACTCAGGCAAGAACTTTAACATTTACCGTTGAGGAACTGGCTTGCTCACAAGAACAGTTTTAAGCTACTATTCTTTTATAGTCCAGGATTAGTTGTCTAGGAATGGTACTGTCCACAGAGGACTTAGCCTTCCTACATCAGTTGACAACTAAGAAAATGTCCTATAGGTATGCCCACTGGCAAATATTGTGGAGTCAATTCCTTAAGTAATATTCTCTTTCCCTAGGTATGTCAGATGAAAATCCAAGATCAGCTATAACACCATTTGAGACCATCTTAGGGGTGGACAAGAACAGAATAAATAGTGGGCTAGAATGTATAAATCCTCAGTACTAGAGGCATCCCATTGCCATAGCCAGTCAGCTGAGTTCACACTCCACTCTGGGGAGTATACCTGCTTAATATACTCTGACTACGTGCTCACTGCACATGTGTGCCCTGGGCAGACTTGCCGTACAGCTGCAGTTGGGATCAGGGAAAATGTGGCATGATTCAACTCTCTTCATCCATTAAAGTGTTACTCAAGTTTTAAGAAGCTGTGGTTTAATATATGGATTTAGACAAAAAATAAAATTTATTTTTATTTTTAATGTATGTATTGGTCTGTTTAGATATCCAGCTGAAATCCTAGCTATCCAACAGAATATTGTCTTGCTCATGGCACAATTTGGTAGATGTGTCAGAGGGGGTAAGAATACCAAATGCATCAAGATTAGAATAAAAAATAACAAATAAAACTATTCTTATCCATGCTCACAATTTCTGGGTACAGTTCAAACAGTTAATCTAAATCCATGGCTTGATGAATAAATAGATTTCAGGGTCTGAGAGAATATTTAAGCAGAAGTGTACTCCTCTGAGTAACTAATTAGAACAAGTGGTGGTGGTTGTTGGTGGGAGGTGTTTTGCAACATTATCCAGAGGACACCTAAACAAATGTGTATTTCCCCCTCCAGAAAATAAATGAACAATGTGCCAAAGTCCAGCTAAATGAATCAAAGAGTTTACTGGGGTTACTTCCAGTGGTATATATGACAAGACAGGACTAAAAAACTAGGGCATAACCAAAAGTTCCCCTCAAAATCTTGAAACTTGAAATGAGTACACACACATCCAAGCACGCATGCGCACAAGTATACACACATGTACGTTGCAGGAAATAGGTTTTCAAGTACCTCTTCCTGGCAGATGTATTAATTACTGTCTATTCTAGGCAGCTCAGCTTGTGTTAGAGTGGATCTTACAAGTCCCTACTACTTACACAAGCTTAGTAAAGGAAGGGCCTAATGAATCTGGACTGTTTCAGGGACTTCCTGAAGTTGTAAAGTTGTTTACTTTCTGAGTTTTAGCAAGCTTCCTTGCAGGACAGAATGCTTCATAATACCTTTGTGTGTCCTAATGAGTTTCCCTAATAAGTGGAATATTTCAGTTTATAGTAGTTAATATATACACACAGGAACGAAAGGAATCAGAGAGGAAAAAATAAGACAAAGAGCAGCTGAATCCCTAAGAGACTGGCATCACCAAATCTGAATTTATAGGATGTGCCTAAGAAAGTCCAATTTTCTAATTTTATACATTGGTACTCTTGTGTAGAAGATTCTGTGTTCTGGCATGTGGAATCTCCCTGTCATCTTTCCCCTGTAATATGAGTTCATAGTGTGACTTGCTTTCATTGATACAAAGAAAATGACAGTGTGACAATTAAGTCTAGGTTGCCAGGGTTTTATGAGTTCGACTCCTTCTTGAAATGCTGCTTCTGTTACAAGAACATGACTGGCTAGTTGCCGAGAAAGGTGAGAGTCTGCAGGGAGTGAAGCTGACACATTCCATCTGAGGCCAACAAACAGCAGTCAGTCTTGAGGCAGAGTAATGATAGAAAGCCTCTGAACAAGACGAGCAAAGTCACTTGCCGACTTGCAGATTTTTGAACAACAGTGAATGGTTGCTGCATTAAGACACTAAATTGTGGGAAAAAATTCAACTTAAATGGTACAATGGACTAAAAATCCCATATAATGTCTCATATAATTTTTTGCCTCTTCTTATTTTTATTATTTTCTTTATTTACATTACAAATGTTATCCCCTTTCCTAGTTTCCCCTCCAAAAACCCCCATCCCATTCCGTTCTCCCTGCTCATCAACCCACCCACTCCCAATCAATATATCTAAAGGAAATTAAAAATATTAAGAAATGATAGATTATAAAATGACTTTCCAGTTTTCTTGAGGGGTAAAAGAAGGGTGAATAAGGAATGAAAATGCTCTTAAATGGGAAAATGGCAGGAGCTATATTGATAGGAACTTGTCCCAGCAATGAATAGGACAGTTGTCCTTGGCACCAGAAGGAACTGTTCAGGAAGCCTATATGCCTGCCTACTTGTCTATGCCAGGCTGATCTGCTGGTTGGCATTTTGCAGGAGCTGTATAGCTAGAATATAA
Source organism: Mus minutoides (assembly GCA_902729485.2). Taxonomy (NCBI): domain Eukaryota; kingdom Metazoa; phylum Chordata; class Mammalia; order Rodentia; family Muridae; genus Mus; species Mus minutoides. The sequence goes on from LR750919.1 coordinate 226,908, forward strand.
GATCAAAATGTCAACGCAAGCATGGTGGTTTGCTGATATCCCCAGAAGAAACAGAAGAACTTTCATATTAAATAAAACACCAATATCTCATAAATCACATATTTAATCTGACAAATGAATCATTTCAGTATTATATAAAAGGTGATGGAAATTGCTTTGACCTTGGTTATTAATAAAGGAAAATATTAATATATTAATAAAATAACATAAGTTTCTGTCAACATCCATTCATAATTTTGTTCTGCCTAGATATTTTTCCTTGCACGTGAGGATACACTATGTAAGCCTAGGCTGGACAGAAATTTCTATGAACTGGATTGCTCTCTTGCCGATTTTCTCTTCCTAGTGCTTCCTTCATGCTAGAATTAAAGGTTTATGCTAACTATTCTTCCTAAAAGCAGTTTTCAAAGAAAGATTAGTGCTGACAAAGTAGAGCATAAAAGTATTCAAGAAGGTGAGACAATTTCATTTATCAAAGAGGGAAAGTGCAGCATAGAATTAACATAGATTGCTCTGTTTGAGGAGTCTAAAATCAAGTCAAAAAGAAAAGTAGGAGGTCTATCAACAAGAAAGAAAATGAAATACAATGTAACATAAGTCTTTAATGAAAAAGAACAAGAAGCAACCCATTTGTCTGTCTGTCCATCCATCCTTTCATACATCCATCCACTAATATATTTGGCAGGAGCACTTATGTCTTATTATCCTAGCTTTGGAGCTTGAAATGAAGGCAGATAGAATCACACTGTGAGGCACATGCACAAGGAAGTACATATAGAACCTCCCTTTCCCCCTAAACACACACACTCTCCTCAAATTGATGAAATCAATCAAACCAGACTAGAAAGTATTCAGAAAATAACCTTGACCTAGTGGATAAAGCAGAAATGTAAGCTCTTCTCAAGGCCCATGGATATTTTTGTCAGAAGTCATAAAAGTTTACATAAGCATAAAAAACGTAACACTATTGAAAAGTAATCACATACAGGAAAAAATAGTTCATTTTGTATTCTTTGTAATATGCATGACATTCATCATGATTTTATACATATAGAATTTCTCACGCATGCATACACACACACACACACACACAAACACACACATATACACAGAGACAGAGAAACAGAGAGAGAGAGGAGGAAAATGAGGAGGAGGAGGATGAAGAGGAGGAGAGGCCATACATTGTTTTATAATTACTTTTATGACCCAAGTTGTGACCAATCATAAACTGAGTTGTTCTCAGACTAATCTTGACCAAGTTTAACTCTTGGTCCTTAAGCAGTGGCAGTCAGTCTAAATGTTCCTTCATGAAATCACCTGTATTTAACTCTCCCGGCTTACCTCTATCTGTATTGTCATTCTGGACTATGCTGGGTCACACATTTTCCCACACAAATGCACTTCGTCATAGGATGTGGCTTTCTCCTGAGAAACTTTTCATGGTTTTTTCCTGGTCAGAACACCATTTTAGCAGGAAGGTGTTGTGGGGTGAGACTGTAATCCCAGAACCTCAGAGGTCCAGATGGGAGGGTCAGGTGTTCAAACCACCTTCAGCTACATTAGGAGCTCAAGGCTGGCATGGCCTACACAAGACTTTCAATTAAATCAAGGAAGCAACAACAACAACAAAAAGTTCAAATCAAAAATAACAACAACAAAGAAAAGTTTTTGAAAGTCAATGTTAGGAAAAGATTTATACACTCATATGGAGAATCATGACAAATATCCCCAGGATTTTAATCAATGAATATTGATTAAAATTCAATGTGTATAAAATGAATGAAATATTGTCTCTGTATGGAGTGTTAAGTATTTTTACTCATATTTGAATTAACATTGAAAATGAATAAAGAAGAAATCAATGTTTTCCACCAGCTAGTTTAGTCATGCAACTAATCCCTGCTGATTGAATTGAGTTTGGTTAGTTTGTTGGGGTATAATATGTATGTATGTATAAATGCATTGTGATTCTTACGTTCTAATTATCATTCCTGAAATGTTTATATCCTTATATGTTCACAAAGTGAAACCTTTAATTCTTTTTCTAGTTGAAAGCTTAAGACAATAATAAATGAATAAAAAGAATAAGATGTGGTAAAATCTGAGAAAAGATTATAGACTTTCTGCTGGGTGGTGGTGGCGAACACCTTTAATCCCAGCACTTGTGAGGCAGAAGCAGGTAGATTCTGAGTTCCAGGCCAGCCTGGTCTACAGAGTGAGTTCCAGGACAGCCAGGGCTACACAGAGAAACCCTGTCTCGAAAAACCAATAACAAACAAACAAACAAACAAAAACAAAACAAAACGAACAAAACAAAAACCCAAAACAACAAAAAAGACTATAGACTTTCTAGAGAGAGTAACCATCCATGTTGTAACATTTTATTTGGTCCTGGCTTTTGGAGGGGAAACTTTAAGAGGTAAGGAAAACAGTTTGTTCAATCCTCCTTTTTCTCAAATGCCAATTCCAACTGCAGACACATAAAAAGTGAGGGAGGAACAGTCTGCTGCAGCTCATTATGAACCACGTCAAACTGAAGAACTAGTCATTTCCTTTGGGAGAAGGAAATGATTTTGCAATCCATTTTAGAGAATATTTTTTCCCCTATGGGTTCTTAGCCAGAGCTCCCTGTGCAGTGCCCAGCCTAAAGGTGATTGGCCACAATGAGGCTGTTACGTTTTTATTATTACAGTTATTTGGTAAAGCTAAAGATTTACTCTGGCTTAACCTTTTTTTCCTTTTTTAATTTACAAAGATTCAAGTTATAGCAACAGACATCAAAATTAACATAGGAAATGAAGTGCTTTAGCATATATCGAATGGCAGAATTCAACTGAACTCATCACACACAGGAGCATCTGTACTACAATATACCTCAATTAAAGTACATTCACATCAGTGCTAGAGAAGATATGGGATTTGTACTTTCAACAGAGTCTCATTTAAGTAAATTAATATTAAAATATTAGCACACGTCACAACTTTCTTTTTCATTGATTAAATTTGATAATTTCAAACCTGCTCATAAAGCTGACCACTCTCACCCCTGCCATTTCTCATCCTTGCTTATCCTTTTGCCCTTTTCCTTACAAATCTTTTATTTTGTTTCATGATCTACTGAGCTGATCCAAGACCATCTGTCAACTATGGGACTGGAGCTGTTGCTGGAGCCTGGTGGGTTCAAGAGTGGGCAAGCAACTAAGAAAAGAATGCTCTCCTTGTTCCAGAATCTATCAGTAGTTAATAGCCTTGCAGTAAAGGTTAAGTTCCACTTATACCTTCTCCCATTCACGAATGACTGTTTACAGGGCCAATCCTCTGTACATCTATTATGGGCAAGTGCAGTTTTGAAAGGCCATGATTACAATGATTGTATTGAGTCAAGAGGATGGTGTTTTGCAGCCCTTGGTGTAAATGCTTTGCTTTTAAAAACTGAGTCTGCAAACATCACTTATTTTAAACACCTTAAGCACCCATGAGTTACAGCTGCTCACTGAAAAGATATGTTTTCTAGAGTGTGGCTAAGACAAGTTTTGTCCACGGGTATAATATAGGCAGCATTTTAATGCTATTCCAGTTTGATGAAAGATCAGTAGTAAGTTGCTCCCTTCACTCAACTACTTGCCAGATATGTGCTTTTAACCAGACTTAAAGTACCAATCATAGATTCCTTCCAACGGAAAGGGTTTCCAAATCAGAGGGAATTGGGTCACCTCCAAAATAGTTGTGCCACTATGTTCAGGTAAACATATCTTGCCTGGAAAATTGGGTTTGTGATGTATATGTAAGACCATTGATGTCTTTTCTCCCAAGCAGCCTTCACAGCACCTTCAGCACTTTGAAAGCTCACAGCAGAAGAAAGTTTCCAGGTAGATTGTAGCTTTCATTTTCCTGCAATAGACTTCTATTTGTGTTGTTGTAAAAGTACAATAGGATTGTATCCCTTTCGTTCTGGTGAGCCATTCCAGGACTGTCAAGAGCTTGATTTATTTGGGGTGCTTCTGTGCTCACTCTAACTCCTGTGGTGCTAAATACATCTTGGGGTGAAAATTTTGTTCAGTAATCCACTAATTCTAGGAGAAGAATTATCTAGCCTTGAAAGTATTGCCTTCACCCATATTTTATATATTCAATTTAAGTTGAAAGATGGTAGGCTTCCATATGGCTTTTTATATACTACTTTTAATCCACTACCCTTGTCCCTTATACTACTAATCTTTTATCTTCTTTGCTTCTTAAATCTTTCTATGCCTACTATTCCCATTAAACATTTCTATTTTATCTATGCTTTACTGTGTATTCCCTTTTAGGGCACCCTCCCAAGACACACATATATCCTATCTGTGCCTTAGATCTCTTGGTTCCACAGGTATTCCAGATCAGGATAAGGGAACTAGTAGTCAAAGTTAGGGTTATGTGAGCATGAGAGAGAACATGTGGTCTGTGGCACTTGTCTTTCTGAGGTTGAGTTACTTTACTCATTATAATTTCCCTAGGCCCATCTATTCATGTAAAATGTCATTTCTCTTCCAACTGAATAAAACTCCACTTTGTAAGTGTTCCATGTTCTGATTATCTATTTATCAGTTGATAGGCATCAAGGCTCCTTCTGTTTTCTAGTTATTGTGAGTAGAATAACAATGGAAGTGGACATGCAGACATCTCTGCCGTATGATACAAAATCCCTGTATATTTTCTCACTTGTCATATAGCTGGGTCATATGGTAGTTTTATTTCTAGCCGTTTTGAGAAAATTCCAAAGTAACTGTGCTACTCTTACTGGCATGAGTTAAAATACTAAAGTAGCTTTTAATTCACGTTTTTCTGATATTGAACAGACTTTTAAATGTATTTCAGCTGCTTCTTCTTTTTAATAACTCTTTATTTATTTCAGCAGCCCAATCTTAGTTGGGTTATTTCTTTTTTTGTGTGTTTAGCTTTTTGAATTCTTTGTATAATCTGAACAATTACTGTTAGATGGATAGGTGGCAAATACTACTTTTCTACTCTGTAGGCTAAATCTTCACTTACCTAGCTGTTTTCTTTGCTGTGCAGCAGGTTTTTGAATTTCACGAGGTTCTGTTTGTCAGTTGTTGGCATTGACTTCGTGTTACTAGTGTGTTCACTTAGCTCTGAGGCAGAACAATGAACTTTTACCAAATTAAATCTCATATAATTCCACTGATACTGTTTTGGTGGAGATGCTGTTACTCTTTGCACTTCTGCAATTGTTTTATCATTTTAAATTATAATAAATTATATAATATATATTTATAATTTGTCACTAAGATTTTATAATTCAATGATGTTTAACCTGACAGTATCTTTGACCACTCTATCTTAGCTATACTTGTCTCTTCTTCTTTTGCATATTTTTAAGTACTTTGTTTATTCTTTCTTCTGAGTTTTGCATTTACTTTCTGTTTTCAGTTTGTGTGTGGCTCTCTTTTATGTTTTATTTCACAAACCACTCCCATTGCTCTTACAATTTATTTTATTTTTGGCTTAGATTCTGTTCTCTCACACCTAGGCTGACACTCCCGTTCCTCATTTGCAGCTTTTCACCTCCCACATCTTCTGTTTATTCTCATTGTATGTATTGTTCTGTTCTACTGGAATAGCAACTCCACAGAGACAGAAAGTGGAGTGTGTTTTCAGTATTTAGTTTTAAGTATCTATTTTTTTGAGAGACATCATTAAATGTATTAGCATTTATAGGAATAAATATAAATTGATTTTAAAACATAGCTTTTAATTATTATGTATAATAATATTATGTAATAATATGCTGTGAAGGTTCTTGTAACAACCTGATATCCAATCACTCTATGTATTTTACATATATATATATATATATATATATATATATATATATATGTAATATATATATACATATATGTATGTATAATATATATTGATGTAAAAAATTAAAATTTAACAATATTTAATTTATACTGTTAGAATATCATAGCTTCTTTGACTGCAAAAAATTAGATATCTATTTATCCAAAACAAAACATATTAATTTAAAACTGATATGCTTTGGGGGCTAGAGATTTGGCTCATTGATTAAGACAATTTTAATGCTCTTACGAAGGAGCCAGGTTCCATTCCCAGCCCAAATGTGGTGACTGAAAACAAACTGTAAACCAGATTCAAGGAAATACAACACACTCTTCTAACATCGGAAGGCACTGAGCATGCATGTAATATGCAAACACAAGTGAGAGCAAAGCACTCATATACATATAATAAATTAAAAGAAATGTAGAAATAAGTAAACATATACTTTTACAAATAATATATATTTTTACCCTAATGCTGAGATATGCCAGATTGTCATGTCACCATCATTTTTATTGTAAACTTTGAACATTTTAATTTAATAAAAAATTCTCTCATATGGTGTATCCTGACTACTTTTTCTCTCTCCCAAACCTTACAGTCTTTTCCCGTCACCTCCCCCCTCTCTCAGATCCATTCCTCCATGTCTCTTCAAAAAATAGAGATATGAACTGAATATCTCATTTGAAAGTACAATAAGGCTAGGTATATCTCCTCATATTGAGGGTGGGCAAGGAAACACAGAGTGTCCCAAAAACAGGAAAAAAGTAATCAAAGACAGTCCCCATTCCCATTATGAGAAGTCTCACAAGAATACCAAGACACACAACCATAAAATATATGCAAGACCAATACAGGCTTTCTTATTGTTTCTTATTGTTATTTCAGTCTCATGAACCACTGTAAGCTCTAGTTAGTTAATTCTATAGGAGATTGTGTGTGTGTGTGTGTGTGTGTGTGTGTGTGTGTGTGGTGTCCCTGACCTCTCTACCTCATACAATCCTTCTTTATCCTGTTCCATGGGTATTCATGACCTTGACCTAATGTTTGGCTATGAGTCTCTGAATCTGCTTCTATCAGTTGCTGAATGAATGAATCCGCTCTGATGATCCTTGGGCTAGGCTCTGGTCTCTGAGTATAGCAGAATGTCATAAGGAAAGATTTCACTGATTCTTCTTTTTGTGTGTGTGTGTGTCGGGGGGTGGGGGGTGTGCTTCGATCCTAGGTCTCTGGGCCATCCAGCTTCAGCTGCTGGATTCTCGTCCTCCAGAGAGTGACAGGACTGTTCTGGATGGGCTCCCTCTAGGGGCATGCCTCTCAAACTGGACCAGTAATTGGTTGGCTGCCCCCACAGTTTCTGTGATACCATTACCCAGCACATCATGCTGGAAGGAGAAATTGTAGGTCAAAAGTTTTGTAGGTGGGTTGGTGTTCTAACCACTCCACAGGAAGCCTTGGTGGATTATAAAAAATGACCTATTCAGGCTCTATAACCCTTGTTACTAGAAGTCTTAGTTAGGGTCCCCCTCATAGTCTCTGCACTAGGTTTCTGTCTTGTTCCTATAATGTTGCACGATTCTAGGTATCTTTCCCAGTACTCTTTCCCTCCATCATTCCCTACCTGGTCCATCCTGTTTTCATCCCCACCAGCCATCAGGCCACTTATTGAATCTATTCTATTTCCCCTTCCTAGGGAAGTCCATGGACATTTTCTTGGGTTCGCCTTGTTACTTAGCCTCTCTGGGTCTGTAAAGTAGCGTGATTATCTTTTACTTTATAGCTAATATCCCCTTATAAGTGAGTACATTCCACATTCATGTTTTTGGATATGGATTATCTCATCCAGGATGTTTTTGTTGTTGTTGTTTTTTTCTAATTCAAACCATTTGCCTGCAAATTTTATTTTTTAAAACAGCTGAGTGATTGTGTAAATGCACAACATTTGTTTAATTCATCTTCTATTAAGGGACATCTAAGTTTATTCCCGTTTCTAGCTACTACAAATAAAGCCCATATGAGCATATTAAGCAAATTCTTTGTGGTAAGATGGAGTGTCCTTTGGGTATATGCTCAGGAGTGGTATAGCTGGGTCTTGAGGTTGATTAGTTCACAATATTCTAAGATAACATCATATTGATTTTCAAAGTCGCTGTAGAAGTTTGCACTCCCATCAACAATGGAGGAGTGTTACCCTGGCTCCACATCCTTGCCAGCATGAGATTTCATTTGTGTTTTTTGATCTTAGCTCTTCTGCCAGGTAAAAGATGGAATTTCAAAGTAGTTCTGAATTGCTTTTTCCTAATGGCTAAGGTTGTTGAACACATCCTTAAGGATTTCTCGACCATTTGAAATACCTCTGTTGAGAATTCACTCTTTATAGCTGAACCCCATATTTACATGTATTATTTGGTTTACTGGTGTCTATTTGAGTTCTTTATATATTTTGGATATTATCCCTCTGTCAGATGTGGAAATGATGAAAGTCTTCTTCCAGTTGGTGGGTTGTTGTTTTGTCCTTTTGGTGGTGTTCTTTGCTTTACAGAGCTTTTGTTTAATGAGGTCCAATTTATTCATTGTTGATCTTAGTGCTGGAATTATTGGTGTTTTGTTTTTGGGTTTTTTAAAATAGAAAGTTGTCTCCTATGCCAATTTGTTCAAGGCTATTCCCCACTTTTCTTCTATCAGGTTCAGTGCATTGAATTTTATGTTGAAGTTTTTGATCCACTTGGAATTGAATTTGTTCAGGTAGATAGATATCGATCTATTTAGATTCTTCTACATTACAATATCTAGTTATACTAGCATCATTTGTTGAGGTTGCTTTTCCCCATTGTATAATTTTGGCTTTGTCAAAAACCAAGTATTCAATTCAATTCCATTGATCAACCTGTCTGTTTTTCTGCCAACACTATGTGGTTTTGTCATTAAAACTCTGTTGTACAGCTTGAAAATAGGACTGGTGATACCTCCGGAAGTTCTTTTACTGTATAGGACTTCTTTAGCAATCCTGTGTTTTGTTGTTGTTGCTACTGTTTTGTTTATTTCTTACTGCTTTTGTATATAAAGTTGAGTATTTTTCTTTCAAGGTATGTAAAGAATTCTGTTGGAATTTTGAAGAGTATTGCATTGAATCTGTAGATTGCTTTGGGTAGGAGGGCCAATTTTATTAATGGATCCTATTGATCCATAAGCATGGGAGATTTTCCATCTTCTCATTTTCTTCTCCGATTACTTCCTTTAACATCTTTAATTTCGTTTCATTCAGGTCTTTCACTTGCTTGGTTAGAGTGACTCCAAGATATTTTATGTTACTTGAGGATATTGTGAAGAGTGACACCTCCCTGATTTCTTTCTCAGTCCTATTGTTGTTTGTATAGAAGAGGGATACAATTTTTTTTTTTTTTTTAGTTAATCTTGTATCCAGCAACTTCGTGGATGGTGTTTATCATCTGTAGGAGTTCCCTAGAAGAATTTTTGAGGTTGCTTATGTGCAAATATCATAGGTGAAGAGTGGTACTTTGACTTTTTCCTTTCTGATTTATGTCTCCCTTACCTCCTTTAATTGTCCTATTGACATAGTTATTCTTCAAGTATTATATTGGATAGATATGGAGAGAGTAGACATCTTTGNAATAACTTTCAGGATGTTCTCTCTCTCTCTCTCTCTCTCTCTCTCTCTCTCTCAATAGAAATAAGCTGACTTAGAAGCTTAATGATTGAAAACTGAGGAATAACGCTCAAAGAACCTTTGAGAAGCTCAAACATAATCCTGAGTATCTAGAAGGCCACACACACACACACACACACACACACACACACACACACACACAGACACACACAAAACACACACACACACACACACATAGAGACCATAGAGACTGCAGAGCTTTGACAGCTGTGAGTCAGGCTGGAAAGATGGGAGAAGATTCCAATCCCGCATGTACAAGTAACACCAGTCTCTGATCCAAAGGAAAAGAGAGCTAAGGTAAAACTGTTAAAGGAGGCAGGGAGCAAGGGAATTGGGAAAATGTACAGAATGTTAGAGACAACATCAAGTTTCCATGCTATCTTCTCAGAAAGCAATCCTCAACCTCCTTGTTACTGATCTCTTAAGAGCTGATTACAGGATCCTCATTTGGTCATAAAGCTAATTAGTACACTGAGGAGAGTTGATAAAATTAGTTGTTTCTCTGGCCCAATATTAACACAAGCTAACCAGTAAACAATTGCTCATGAATGTGATTATCTATTTCTTGTCCTGGGTTCTCTTTCTGAGAATTGTGCCACCAGAACAACCTTAAGTGGCTGCAGATTCAAACTAACATTACTAGAATCCAGTAGTTATCTTTTCTTTACTGAGCTGAGAGATTGGGAGTGTAACTTTCAGACCGAGGTTCTTATCATTCTGGAGAAATGTGCTTTTCATGCATACCCCATAAAAGCCTCTATGCACAATACGTGGACAAGTGTTTCCTTGATATATTCTGGGATTGCTTGTCTTGCTCTTCCTTGCAAGAAGTACTATACTTTCTCTGAATTCTGGTTTCATTAAGATTTCTTTAACCTCTTATTTTACATACCTTTGGTTCTTTGTCTGGCAGAGTTTTTTTAGAGCACATATCCCAGGTTGCCTTGTTCAAACAGAAAGATGATTTTTTTTTTTGAGATCTCTGAAAACGACATACAAACTGCCTTATGGAGTGATAAAAACATGTTCTAACATCTATGAGTATCTCCTTGAAAAAGAAAAGTAGTTACTAGCTACAGGTACTTCAGGACGCTGTGTAATCCTGCAGTGACCACTAGGCTGAGACCAATGAAGTATACCTTTTAATGTAATTAAGGGCAAATTGATCATCTTAATTAATAGCATTTGACAAAATCACTATTCTTTCAAGATACAACTAAAACTACATAATGCTCATATAAAATATGGCATCAAACTACTCAGTGGAGAATGGAAATTCACCAACCTGGTGAAAGGTATGTATGGAAAAAGCACAGCTAATATTTATCTTTCATGGTGTAACTTTCACAGGGTCCTTTCTAGATCATAAAAGGAAAAATGTCTTCAAGTTCACTTTAGTGAAAGCTATAGGAAAATACCTTTTCAATTTGACTTTTATTAAACCCGTTGAATAACAGCTACCCTATTAAACAACAGGAAGTTTATGATAATTTAAATTCAGACACATACTTAAGTTTTGTTCATATTGCCCACCACTTTTGTGATTCAAAGTATTTTGTTTACATTATGTATTTAGAGACCCCAAATAATATCTCTTGTAATATGAGTCAAAATCAAGAATTAGTTTTAATGGAGGCATTATATTCCATAGTCTTCTTGTTCAGTTTTTGTGTCAATATATTTAAAAGAGAGAGAGAGAGAGAGAGAGAGAGAGAGAGAGAGAGAGAGAGAGAGAATATTATAAGGAAGTGGATCATTCCTGCCTACTCAGATGCCAATTTTATACAAAACCTTAACAAACTTTCTTCATTCTGTAATTACACTGTTTCTAAAGAGGAATATCAGTGAATACTAAGGGTTTCAGCAATGGGAGGTGATTATGCATGCTTTCTAATCTAGTGACAAGCTAGCAAGGTGCACATTTTTACTTTTATCTAAAGTTCAATGAAATGTGTCCACAAACCTCAAATATGTGTTCCTTTCTGTGAACAATTTGTTTTAGTTCATTTCCTTTGGCAATTACATTAACATTTAATAAAGTAACAGATTTTGAAGATGTACTCAAAATGGTAATTTTCCAAGATAGTGTCTGTGAGGTGGAACAATCATTAAAGGCTAGGAAATGCATTCGAGAGAACACTTCAAGATATATGGTGAAATGAAAGTCATTGGAAGGATTTCTTAGTTATAAATTCTGTTCTATTCCTAATGAATATCTTCTTTGAAGATTTTTCTAATTTTCATTATTATTTTATGGTTCTGACAATAAATTACAAAGTAAAATGAAAAGTTTTGTGAGAAAAGATGGTATCAAACAACTCTTCAATAAGGTGTTTTCAGTACAATAACTCAGAAAAATTCAGGATGATACATTTCCTATGAGAAATGATTCATTCTGATCATTTAACACATAGAAGTGATAGCTCATTTTTCTGATAAGTCAAGTGCATTCATGACATGCTATTTCAATTTATTATTTTATTTCTTGAGTTCAGATATAACTGTACAAAATTTGATAAAAGTTATTATTTTTTGTATTGTCTAAAGTAACATCAATCCCTGGAAGCCTTCCTTTGGGCCTCTGTGAGACCTTAGGGTACTGCTAGCAAGCAATACTGAAATATCAGGTTTAATTTAATGATAAGGCTATTAGGAAGCAGAAAATACCAAAAAGCCCAATATTTCTACAAATTGGAACAAATATTTCTATCCTCTTAGATTTTATAAATAATAAAGTCCTCATTTAATTTCTATTTATTTCCTATACAAATGTCTTATACTTGCTTTACTCTAAGACAATTAAAATAAAACAGGTCACTCTGTAGTCACATTTTCGTCTCTGTGTTGCTGCTGATAGGGTCACTTTCAATTACATTTTACACACACAATTTGAACCTTCCATAGTAAATTTCTGAACAAAAGGAAAGAGTGTAATCTGTGTTAAATAAAGGTAAGAGATAACATTAAAGTTCTAAGACGTAAACATACTGAGCAAATCATAATGGAACATCAGTGATAATTGTGTCTGGGCCACTGTGGTTCCATTTATTTTCTTCTAATTGTGAAAAGCATGTTAATTCTGAATAAAACTGCCACCTAAAGGGAATAGAGCTACTTTATTTTGGAGCCAAATATAAATGACCATGTGTTCAGGTTGTTATCTAAGGTATTAGCAGTTTTACAGAGGGTTTTAATAGTTACAGAACAAGAATAGTCAAGTCATTTTCTCCCAATTCCTCAGAGGAAACATCAGTGGGATGGATTACAGCATAGTGGGGAAATCTGTCATGTTTCAGATACTATTTAATGAGATAGTCTTAGTCTTGGAGTTGGTGAAGGCTGGCTAGTGGTCTATTAAGTTAGCACAATCCAAAAGTTTTCCTGACCAAAATAATGATCTTAGCCAATAAAAGGATATCAACAGAGTAATGATATTCAAAATAATTTTACTCTTGATCTGCAGGATTACAGCTGTTCATGGTTACAAATTTCAAAATGCCAATCAACCAATACAACCTGTCTTGTAATATTAGCACGGAAAGTTTTCTAGAAACTTTAGTTTGTGAGTACGATTGGCAAAGACGGTCAGGAAAGAACAGGACTCTAAGAGACAGCAGTCAAGCATGACAAAACAAGATATAAAAAGACAAGGCAAAGGCCCTCATACTGAGGTTGGACAAGGCAACCTAACAGGAGGAAGTGAGTTCTAAGAACAGACAAAAGAGTTCGAGACACACCTTCTCTCACTGGCAGAAGTACCACAAATACACCAAGATAAAAGCCATTATACATATTACAGAGCACCTAGTGCAAACCAAGACTTATACTTAATGTATTCAATATATGAAATTTATAAGGATATTTGCTATAGTTAGATTATTCTACTTAAAAATTTAAAACAACGCTAGAAAGGGTAAAAGCAGTTGCCCCCAAGCCTGACTCCCTTGAGAGAAGTACGATCATTTCAATTGTATCTGCATTCATCATAAATATCAGACGTCAAAGAAGTTGGTAGCTTGGGAAAAGAGAATATAAAAAATATGCTTAGTGGTGTGTTAATATCATCAATGATGTTTAATGTAGCAAAATTTAGTCACTGCCATGCTTTTGGGTAATTAACCACAAGTGACTAGGAAATTGGATTTAAATCAATGGTTATTTGTCATTCTAAAGTGCCTAAAATTTCTTGTGATATCTATTTGGAAAGGTGAGTCAGCAATTATATAATCTGCAATGTCAAGACCTAGCTCTGATATAATTGCTTCCTAAGGCCATGAATGAAACTACAGTGAAATATTGCTTACTTTTTTATAGTAGCCATGAAGGCAAAACAAGTGACAATTGCCTCAGACTATTATAACTTATGGTATCTTCTCTATTAATATCAAGAGAAATTTGCTCATTCAATAAAGTCAACATTTTACGACTAAGTATTGTAGATGGTTTCATGTTTAAAGTATTGATATATTAAATTGTGTTGCTTATAGTAAAATTTAACTAGAATGTGATAAAAGAAATATTCATTTGGTTGTATGATTATATAGAAAAACAAATTTTCCAAAGGTTTATTTTACTTCAAGTAATTTAATGATCATATTAATACTTGCTTTGTCATATTAATAATTAGCTTGACCATCTTTTTCTATGTATTATTACATATCCAATTGGTAAAATTAAATAGAAATCAGTATTCCAAAATGATCTTATAATTTTTCCAAGTCTGAAAAATATGAGCACAGACTAATCATCAAAGCTTCCAAATCCATATTGATTTGGTTAATCAAACTAAATACTTTACCAAGAGAAATCAGATATGAATGTTCTGCTTTCAGCGATCAATGTATAGTTATTGAATGAATAAATAATCTTCCAGCTTAGAACATTTGATGATTAATGTAATTTTTTTTTTGATACAGGGTTTCTCTGTATAGTCCTGGCTGTCCTGGAACTCACTTTGTAGACCAGGCTGGCCTTGAACTCAGAAATCCGCCTGCCTCTGCCTCCCAAGTGCTGGGATTAAAGGCGTGCGCCACCACGCCTGGCTGATTAATGTAATTCTTAATGCAGATGTTAGTATTAATAGTTAAAATATATTTTATTTTACACGTTCTTTCCCAAATATGCATACACTGTGTTCTTTAAAACTTTCCTGTGCTGAGGATATCCTCATGGATTACAGAAAAGCAAAAAGTGCTTTTGCTTTCAAAAACTGACTGAATCCTCTTCTCTTCATTCTTATCTAACTGTAACATAGTGTCCACTCATATGTAAACACCATCCTAGTCTCAACTTCTGTAACATCAATTATAAGCTTTATTTCATGTGATTGTATGAATGAGTATATGTATATATAGCACTTGTGGATGGCTTCCCATATAAACCAGAAGATTGCAAGATCACTTGGAACCAGAGTTATAGACAGCTGGGAGCAGCCAGATATTGGAGCTTGTTATATGAATCCAAATCCTGCAGAACAATGGTTCTTAAGCTGTGGATCATGCCCTCAAAAGACAAATTGAAAACATAGATATTTACATTATGATTTATATCTAGCAAAATTACAGTTATGAAGTAGCAACAAAT